>VZTY01017914.1:17518-31778 GCA_013400935.1 Turnix velox | reverse complement strand
TATTCCCCATAATGTCAAATTTCCCCAAAAAAAAAAAAAAAAAAAAAAAAAATTCAAGGCCTGTTACTCCATTAAACTCAAAAGGCTTCCAAACAATATTTGCTAGACAAGAGTTTGCATAACAGACACAAGCTCCATGTTGAATTTCACAGTAGCTATTTCCAACATCTTGTCTGCTAATGAAAAGTAATAATTTTATGGATTTGTACAGCAGAAATTTTATTTGTAATCTGGCTTCAAACTGCACCGAGACTTAAAAAACACAAACAACTCTTTGCAGTCCCTTCCAGTGGAAGATATCAAATATGGGCACTACAACCAATTTTTTCCCAGTAATAATGCTGTAGTGACCAGGTAGAAGTACGGGCAGTGGCAGAATTAGGCTTTATACTGAAGCATTTGAGGAATATCTTGAAAGAAGCCCAATACCACTTCTTGTATTACCAGCATTCTAAAAGAATTAAGTATATCATATTATATGACAACAGTACACAATTACCTAGAAAATCCTTATATGTCTTAAAAGACTCATGGTTTAATTTTGATTTTTTCCCTGAAACCTGATGGAAAAGTAGATCCCATACACAGCATTTGCTTAAATCCCAATTCAGATTCTATTATTACTTCATGATGCTATAAATCATTTGGGGTTTTGTATTTATAGAATGGTTTCTGGTGACAGGGACCTTAAAGATCACCCAGTTCAAACTTCCTCCCATGGACATAGATACCTTTCACTTGACCAGGTTGCTCAAAGCCTCATCCAGCATGGCCCTGAACACTACTATAGTTGAGGCATTCAAAACCAGTCTTAAAGTTAAGACTCTCTTCTAATCAAAATCTACCCTCTTTCAGTTTAAAACCATTACCCCTTGTAACCATTACCTATCGCTACACTCCCTGACAAAGAGTCCCTCTCCACTTCTCCTGTAGGCCTCCTTCAAGTACTTGGAAGGCTGCAATAAGGTCTCCTCAGAGCATTTTTGTATCCAGGCTATTTATCTCCAACTTTCTCAGCCTGTACTCATAGGAGAGATGCTCCATCCCCCACAGAATTTCTCAGAGTTCCATATTTGTTTTAATACAAAGAGTGCAAGAATACAAAGTAAAAATATCTTTAATTTACATTGCTTTCTAAAGGTACTTAAACTCCTGCTCTCCCTTGTTTCTAAATAAAGAAGCAATTGGTGAAGACACTGAACACAAAAGGCTTTCAAATAGATGCATTTTTATCACAGCTATTCTATACTTCAGTTTTTTATTCAGCCTACCAAGCCTAGGTTGTTTTCGTTTGGTTTTATTTTTATACCACAGTATTTACAACATCATTCCTTGCCTTTGCTAACTTCCCAAATGACTTATGATTATGGCACACAGTCAAAAATAGTGACACCAGAATAATGTCTATTCACTCAGTAACAAGTACCAAAAATTATTTTCAGATATTATATGTAGATTGCCCCCATAGAACTTAGGCACTTCAATGACATGAAAGTGCAGTGACACATTCATAAGCCAGTCTTGGTAAACCACTTGATGGCCTTGATTTTGAAGAACTTATATGCTGTCTTGCGCAAATGACCAATCAAAACCACTGCATTAATGATTACTTACTTTACTGCCTCCATATTTATCTATTAGTTATTGTGTAAATTAACTATTTACATCAAAAAGGGACAAAAGAAACGGTGGAAATGCAATAACTGTAGTGTCAGAAATGTACCAATAAAAGCCCTGCCTCACTGCAAGTGTTGCACTGAAACCAGTAACAAAAGTAGCTGGTCCACCGTTTCATCAAGTGGACAGTCCCTGAATGAGACAGACACCAGACAAGCCACAGTTCTTACAGAGATCCCAGATACCAAATGCAACATTGCAAGGTAAAAGTAGTAGTTCAGAAAGCAAAAAAAAGTCAAATCAAACTGCATTCCTGACTGCAGGCAAAAACATCATTATAGGAATTATACACACAACATTTAAAAATTTAATCATATAAACACACAAAGCTAAGCCTAGAGGTTCACAGCCACCTAAACTGTTCAGTACAGAAACTGATTGTATACAACCCATCAACCAACTATGCAATAAGAAAGCATGATTTTGCAATACCTTTTAAATTTCAAAGAGGACCCAAGATACCAAAAACCACTAAACTAAACCAAACCACACAAAACCAACAGAAGATCAAAATCACATCAAAAGAATACTGAGTAGGGCACCAAGCAGAACCTTACACTTGGACATGTTCCATATTTTTCTCAGTGATGACTCTAAATTTTGGGTGAGCTTATTTTTGTTTATGTGTGTAATCTCTCATAATAAACTTGACAACAGTTAGTTATCTATTTTGATTAATACCTGAAAAATATAAATTTAACATTTAAATCAGTAATTACGCTTCATTTGTTGGCAGTCAAGTACTAGACTACTCTTAACATCCACCTTTACAAACATTTAAACTTTATTTTCTCATCTTGGAAAACCCAGAAGATTCTCCCAAAAAGCTTCATGACTTAAGTCTGGGTTAACACCAACACTGTAAAACTAGGATTTGACACCATTTGATTACCTATGACTTTTTGGGTTTTACTTATTGCTACAGTTTGTCCCTGTGCCCATAGTTTGTCACTGAGATCATGATTTCATATGCCCTTCATAATGCTAAATATACTGTGGGAATACAGTGAAAATCTTCAAACATCTTTTCAAAAACTGATGAATTGTGAGAAAGTCTGAACTCCTGTTAGTGTGACCCACAAGAAAAAAAGCACAAACTCTTGCTGAATACATGCCTCTGTGACCACTGTAGCCCACAGCACTGAATCTGTCTCCTCCTTTTTCCCCTCCACTCTTTCCTACATATACACTTTTCCGAATAGCAGGAAGCTCTCTGATATACTAAAGGAGCATTCAGGCATTTACAACAAACACAGCATATTTAGAGAAGATATACTGATGTTTTACTTAACATTGAATTTTTTCTGGCAGAGGATGCTTTCTTCCCCCCCCTCAAAAATAACTTCAAAACCAAGTCTATTACTGAAACTCTTAAGGTAAACAAAATATACACTAAAAACAATATGTAAAGAAACTAGGGAAGGGGGAGGTGGATATTCATAGAATCATGGAATGGTTTGAGTTAAGCCAATTTGCTTAACAATACTGAATACAACAGTCTGCAGCTGTCTCCCTGCTGTGACCATCTATTATTAATAAGATCACTGCTACAGCACTGAATAGAAACTCACAGCCCAAGGCAGATGCATCAGCAAACGACAGTATAATTTTCTAGCAGCACTTACCTTCTAATACACAAAACATAACAAAGTGGGTAAAACAAGGAGGCTCGGAAAAGTAACTGGAAAGGTAAGGTCAGTAAAGTCAATATGGAATAGAGGGATGTGGGCATTACTCTTCTTCCAGGTAATTCACTGCAGTTTGTAAATAATTTCTAGAAACAAAGCTTTCAGAACCTCCTTCTCACAGGCTTATTTAAGACACATGATAACCATGTTATTCTCCAAAATCACAATTTCACAATATAAGATCACAAGTATTACAGAGTTCAAAAATAATTATGTAATAGAATCAAGCTTCCCATTACCCAATCTCAACTATTTTTCAACTCAGATGGTTAAAAAACCTCCACATATCAAGGATAACTGTCACAATTTGGGCTGCACTGGCCACATGAACTGAAACATTACTACATGATTCAAGTACATAAAAAATTCTATGGTCTGTAGAAAGCTATTACCTTCTGCTTTGCCAAAACAAATATAGGTATTCCAGCTGTTAGCACAAATGCATAAATACAGCAAATGTTAAAGGTTTACAGAATGTTTTAGCTATGGTTTCTCACAAAGTGTTAACTTGAAGTCAGTTATGATATGCTAACATTCCCTTCATCATTATATCGCTTTAAATATCTACTTTGCTTTCTTGCTAATTAATATACTGCCTTTGCCCTGTCTTCCCCCAACCATTTTCTTCCTCTTTTTCACAAATGAGAAAAAGTAGTACGCTGTACAATAAAAATAATAGAATTATTATAATGTTACATCTTTACTATTCTTATTTCAGCAAATACTACCTGAAATACTTGGCCCTTTTGTCAGACATCATAAATTTAAACTTTTCTAGTTTCAATTAATAATTACATTTCCAAAAAGTATAGGTAATTAAGACTACCAAAAATTAAAATTGAGTAAGAAGTCAGCAATTATAGGCTGCATGTATTTTACCAGATCTGCAAGGGACTCTAATTAAACACATATTAATTGCCCTAATCTTCTTAGGCAAGTAATAAATTGGAAGAGCTGATTAATGCACTGGATTTAGTTCAGCTTGTTAAATCTGACACCCTGGCAAAGGAAGACTATCTTGAGAAGCTCCTTTAGCTAAGTAATTGGAATTTTACTCTCAGTAATTTGCTGTTCCATAATAAGAGCTATTTAGTATATTGACTCTTCATCAGAATTTTTTATATAAAATACATGTTAGTTATATTTAAACAGTACCATTATGCTGCTCATAAAGACTATGAAAAATTACGAACTTTGACCTTTACTGTCCATCAAAAGTCACTTTCACACTGAACACAAATTAGTATATTTCCTTGTAGGCTATAAATCCTAATTAATTTTAATTCTAGAAGCTGCTAATAGCATTTGATGAAGTCCATACGGATACATTAAGTCCTCCATACAATTCATAAAGCCAGCAACTAAACTAGTTTTCAATGTTAAATAACTGCTGATGACTATAGGAATGCAATGTAATACCATTTTCCAATGAATGGTCCTGAAATTCTCCTCTCTTTTCATCTATTTACACAAATGCTTCTACATATACACTTACAGGCACTCAGTCACAAGGCAAGGGATGAAACATTTTTGTGACAGCAATAAAGCAGTATCAGCCACAAGAAAAAAATGTGAAAAACTGCAGGCAGGGATTTTAAAGATATGATTTTCCAAAACACAGTTACATGGAAAGATGCATCAAGCTTCACTTTAAGATAAGCAAATGTGAACAAATAAGAAACCTAACCTGCTAAGAAAAATAAAACCCAGCAAGTACAGAAATAAGACAACAGATTTCTTTGTATTTGAAACAAATTTGAAGGATTACATGAAATGTGAACAGCTTCTCATATGTCCTAGAAAATGTGGAAGCCTAAAAGCTTTTCATATGCAGTATCTCAGGGAGTCATACATGCTCCAAATCAAGTTCAGTCTAGGAAAAAAACAAAAACTACACATATAAATAACTTGCTGCCATCAAAATTTTGTTCTATACTCCTCAAAGTTGACATTTCATATTTCTGCTCTAGAGCCTATAAGCTCCAGTCTCTACATGAAAAATCTGTTACTCTTCTGCTAGTAAAGCCTATTGTTCATACATCTTGAATATTACCAACATGGTGAACTTAAAACCTATTCTTTGTTCCTCTGAAGAAATGTAATACCAACCAAAGAGCTCGGTCAAACATTCAATTTAAGCAGCAAAATTATTTCATGAATGAGCTATAGAATCATAGAATCATAGAATAGTCTAGGTTGGAAGGGACCTCAAAGATCATTGAGCTCCAACCCCCCTGCCATAGGCAGGGACACCTCCCACTAGACCAGGCTGCCCAGTGCCCTGTCCAGCCTAGTCTTGAACACCTCCAGAGATGGGGCATCCACAACCTCCCTGGGCAACCTGTTCCAGTGCTTCACCACCCTCACTGTAAAGAATTTCTTCCTTATGTCTAGTCTAAATCTATCCCCCTCTAATTTATATCCATTGTTCCTAGTCCTCCCATCCGATATTATGTTAAAAATTCCTTCCCCTGCCTTTCTGTAGGACCCCCTCAGGTACTGATAATGATGTTTATTACAAGCAAATGTCAAAAACCTGATCCCATAATATTAACAAACTATTATGTCATGAAAAGAGACATTAAGATACCTCAAAGAACTAGTTAAATCTGACTCTGCCTCAAATATTTCCTATTTGTTTTCCAAGATGCAGAACAATTTACTGCTCATCACTGGATAAATAGGTGCCACCTTATTTTAGCTCTCATCCTGGGTAGTCTTATGAAGGAAATAGCACCCTACCTTCACAATAAGGAGTTTAAACAACTGCTGCATTCTTCTTCCATGGATTGTATATTATTTATAACAAAAAGGTATCGCCCTGTGTCTGATCTTCTAAGTATTAGAAGAAGTACCAAGTAGCAAACCAACTCCACTTTTCAGTTGATGGCATCAACTTTGTAAAGATCTGCTAAACTGCTCAGCTTTAGGCAGGTTACAAGAAGAAATTCCATAACTGAACTTGAGGTCTTCAATACATACATCTTCAAAGCTTATAAAAAGACATGCACATGGCAAAGAAAAGCCCTCAAATTTCAGGATTTATGTAACCTCTCAACTTCTTAAGCACAGTCAGTTCCAGCACTGCTGACCAGCAACTTAAGTCTGAAATGTGACAAATACTCAGTTTGCAACTCGCCACTGTGTGCAAGCTCCACTTCATTGATTGAAAAGCCACAATGCAGCTTTCTCCATAACAGATTAAGGTTTGTTATAATTCAGCACTGAACAGGAAAGGCCAATGGATATTATTTAGTTAAGTCAGAAGCCAACGAAAGTGAACAGCAAGAGCTACAAAATCTTTGATGAAAGGGAAAGACTCAAACCACAGGATGTGCTTAATCTCTCAAGCACAGCTTCTGTTCCAGAAAACGCTGGGTTCCATCTTGCCTGAAAGAACTGTGCAATAACTAGAAAAGTAGAATACTGACAGAAACTCACATCTCTCTGCATGATTTTTTTCATTTCTATAGCACATCAACAAAAAATACTAAACCCCCAAATTAAACTGCAAATGAACAAAAGATTTTAAACTATAAGCTAGAAACAGATTTTGGAAAGCATACTGAAATGTACAGAATGAAATCCCTAAGATCAAAGCATTTATTATTGCATTTATTAATGGTTAGCTTCATTTTAAAAAGACTTTAATTTTTCTGGTAAATTAAAATCACAATAAAAACTAGAATCTGTATTTTGTCAAACAAATCTGAAGGCGGCAGAGACCTTGCTTTCCCCTCTACATAGTTTCTAGCAAAAAAACTACAGCCGTTATTTTTTTTTTGTGACATGAAATAATTCACCATCTATCTTCTCAACACTTCTCTACCACCTTTCTCTGTATTTCTGCAGGCAACAGAAAAACTTAACTTCAGTATTTCCTGTCAACATTAAAGCCTAAAATCCTGACAAGCACATGACAATCTTATGTTTGAAGATGCTATGTATTTAAATTTTCATGTTATCACACTTTCCAAATGTTACAAGCATACAATCAAATGTAGGTTCTTACACTTTACAAAGAGCTTCTCGAAAAAAAGAACACCTACAAGATTTACAATTATCCCTCCTTTTGGGCACATTTCTGAACTTCATGCTCTTTTGGCCTTTTTAAATTGTAAGACAGAAAAAAAAACTGTCAAAGAGATTTCCATAAAATTCTTTAAACAAAAGTCTTAACTACAACTGTTTCCCATGCAATATTTGCAGGCTGCATAGACTGATAGTAAACTACCATTCCCCTTTCAACAACATCTTAAGGACATCTTTCTGCTCTAAATAGACATGTAGCCTAATGCTACATGCAAAATAAAACACTTTTCTGAAAACATGCTTCTGTTATTACCTAAATATTTCAGGTTCTGTTATTATAAAATTAGCAAGCAAAGAATTCTGTATATTTTACCTTAACTATGCTTGTCCTTAAAGATGAATACCATATAAGACTTACATATTTTCCCCCCACATCTTATTAAAAACACCCATAATTAAAAAAAGTTAATACATTATTTTAAAAATAAAACCTACTCATTTCTGAATTCTACTCACATTAAAGTCATTAAATTGTCTTATTAAATACATCTGGTTTAAATCCTTGTGTTTTGAGTAACTAGTGAATAACAAGATGATATTTAGGCTTAATGCTGAATTTCATGTAAATACATAAGCTAACTAATTTCAGCAAAATTAATGAAGTCCTTAAAGGCACACTTAGATCACATATGACATAAGACTTGTGAGCAGACCAGAATTTCCCCTTTGACTCTTCAGGTTCACATCTTCAGATAAGCAGTACCAAAGAAGATAAACAACAACAACGAAAAAACAACACCACCAAAATCTGGAGAAGCTACACACTGAAGGAACTACCAAAGTCTAGCCTTAGGTTTTTTCTGTAAGAACCTTCTAACATCTAGCACAAGCGATACATTACAAATTCAACTAATACGTTAAAGATTCAAAAGATTTCCACATGCATCTTTAACATACAATTTTGTTTGTGTTTCATCCTTTTCTAAATAATTGTATTTAATTACAATCTGAGACACATCTCAGTGCAGCAGTATGATTTTTTACCTCTGTCACGGAACAGGCCTTCATATCTGAAAAGACCGGTTAACTAGAGCCCTATGACACTGCACATAAAATAATCACCTTTCAATAATTTGATAAATTAGTTTTTCCTATCACAGACTGAACTTCGAAGGCAGATGGGGTTCCTTCTTGCTAATACGGATTCCTTTTGGTTCATCACACTAATGGTAACTGCCCATGTTCATCTTCTCCAAAGATCATGTTCCAGTCTTCAAGACTCAATCCATTCATGTTCCAGACTTCCAGACTCAATGTTTAGCAATTTTAAAATTCAATAGTCACAAATTTTAAGCTACATAACCCAGCTGTTACATTCTCCAAAGAAATTAGACATAATTATAAACCTCACTAAATACTCCCATCTGCAAGGTGTTTCCTCACATAGAGCAGCAGACATCTTCAAAAATACATCAAAACTAATATACATACAATTTGCCTTCCCAAAGATGGGATTTAAAGAACAAACATGTCAGATACCAATCAATTCCATTAAATGCACCATTATATAGAGCAGCAGAGAATTTAAAGGGATGCAACAAGGAAAAGAAATTCAATGCTTGTCAGATGACTTTCTCATGAAACTTCTTTTTGACTATGACTGAAGTACTTCATTATACTACAAAATTAAAACCATTAATTGTTAGCAGCCACATAACTTCAGTAAGGAATAAGGCAGTATTAAAAAGCTGCTATATGAATTTGTAATCAAAGTTTGACTTTGCATCTGAATGTCACATTCACATTGCTTTTGAAATCAAACCTTCATAAACTTACTTTTGTATTACATTCTGCAAGCTGAGCATCATACCCAATTCGCTTTTCATCTTTTCCCTGTTGGCACGGCACTCTGCCAGATAGCGGAGAGCCTAAAACAAAGAAGACCACAGCAAATCAGCAACAAACCCACTACATTATCATTCATTTCTATTAGTGAACATCTGCAAAACATTCACAACATGAGCTCTAGTGAGAAGTGTGTTGTCACCTACTGCAAGCATTGAAAAGTGATTTATTCTTGTAAGTATATGGAAAGCACAGAATATCTAATCTACAACAAAAAGCTGAGAGACTGGGTTTGTTTATACCAGCTAAGAGAGTCTAAGGAACAATCTAACAACTTTCTACAACTACTCAAAAAGCCAAACTTTCTTCTACAGCAGCTGACAATGTAGCAAGTGGGAACAGCCACAAAGTGCAGCTTGGAAAGTTCTAATCAAATTATTACAGAAAAGTTTTTTTGACTACGAAGGTAGTACAACACCAGAACAGACAACCTAGTGGGACTGTGGAACCAACAAGACAAAAGCTACAACTGACCTGAGTGTTAGCGACAGTCCCAATTCAAGCAGGAAGAGCGAGTGAATAACTTCCCCAAGTCCCTTTCAACAAACATTTGTGGAATCTGAGAGCTAACATCAATTTTATACACTGTGCTTCTAATATAATTTCTATGAATTACCTCAGTACTAGAAAACTAACCACCAAGTTCCTACTGTCCACAATAGAAAGTCTATCTCATAAGCTTCTGAACATCAACTGCACCATAGTGAGCTCAGTGCAGGAATAAGAATATAAGCATCAGCCAACTGCTTAGGTTGTTGTTACATAAACTGGGAATTTACAATTATTTGTTGCCTGAGGTTTTGTTTATTTAACTTTCAAGGTAGGCTCTTTGCACAACTTTACATTGCTGACCCCCAGACAGCACCTACATACTTCCATGACCCTCCTAATATAATACTTTCCCAATTAAAATGTCTGTCCTTCTTTTCACATGACATTTTGCTATTGTTAGTGCTGACAAAGTTGTCTAAGAAGTAACCTTGAAAGGTGCACTGTGTATTGTGCTTTAATCAGTGTTTTACTGAACCATTTCTTGTACCTACATTTGCAAAATTCTGCAATACCCAAATAAAATGGCTTACAAAACAGATTTTGCTATAGCAAGGTTTAGAACTGCAAGGTTTATATTCTTTACCCAGTCACATACAGTCATATAAAAGCAATGCCGCTCAATAGCTGCTTCAAAAATAACATGTTCCTTAAACTCTTAAGAGACAAAGAACTAATTATCTGGGCTTTTTTCCAAATTACCTTCAGCACAAACTAGGTACAGTTCAATACCATTGCACTCCCTTTTGAGAAAGTCAGGCTGCTAGTTGGTATGATATAATCTCTAAATGTGATTTTTGCTATTTCCTCACATATATCAGTATCAATAATTGATTTTTATGAATGCTGTATATCCACTTGTTTACATTCTTCTCAACTATGAGAAAATAGGTATCAAAAAAGTTAAATAGGGAACCATTATGACTATTTATAATTTCACTTATGGGAGTTACAGAATAATACAAAAAGAAATTTAAAGGCAGTGCTGTAGGTCCTCCTATCATATACAAACCTAGTGGAAAATCATTACATAAAACAATTCCCACTGAAATCAAAGCACCTTTCTGACCAGTGAGGTGACAACAAAAAACACAAGCAGACCCTTTAGAATAGGAAAGTATCAAAAATTAAGACTAAAAAGTTACAGCAAAGATACTAAAATCTAAGAAGTTTAAGAATTCAGGAACACAAGGAGTTTGCAAGTTTCCACAGTAAACTATCCATTTCTGACTATCCTGCAATATCACACAGTGTCCTCTAATTCCTGATTCTTAATCCACCCTGAATTGTAGGCTATCACTGAATGATACAACAGAACTATCTCACATTCACACCTTACGAGATGTCTTACAACACAACCCAAGTATTATCTTGGGCTGTGGAACCACACTGCAAACTGGATTATCTCTCATCAATCTAATGTAGTGTTAATATTTGTAACATGATCACACACTGATTACCTAATCCCATACAGGCACTGAGAATATGCAACCCAAAGGAGGCAAGAAGTAAAAGCAGAGGGAGACATTCAAGATCCTCTTTTAAGACCACAACCTAAAGAAAATGCAGTGCAAAGAACACCCATTCAACATATTCCCAAGTGGAACTCAACCAGGAACTCAAAGTTCTTTCAGTGAAGAATGTTACAGTCTGACAAATTCTATGGCAAGACTAGCCTGAAAACCAATTAGTAGGACACCTGTCTGAATAGGGGACCTCATTCACTGAGCCCAGAGGAGTATCTGAAGACAATCAAATAATTCCAAGTAGCTCATTACTCTTTACTGTAAAAGTAAAAAAATTATAAATACAGAATTACAGAATATATTTTTTTTACTATGTCAAATCACAAAATTCTTATTTACACCACATATATTTTCCAAGGTCCATAACGTCATCTTAAGGAAGAGATTTAAGGATGCTTACCTCCCTCCACATAAAAAGTGAAATAGCTGCATTAAGGAAAAAGTGTAAAGTAAATTATTCTCTTCCAAAAAAACATAAATATCCCTGGAATAATCTGTCACTGCTAAACAATTTCTGAAATGCTTGTTTCAAAAGAAAAAAAAAAAACAACAATAAACGACATATAATGAATATTCATGTAACATCAAATTAGGTTTTATTTTATTTACATCTTTGTTTAAGTCACAAAACATCCTACTGACATAAATTTATCTCCTGAATACTTACTAGCAAAGCTGAATGAACAACTGGAGGGCTAGGATGGTCCAAAAACAGAATAAGACCCGGAAGGCATCCTTGATCCTGAACAATGGCTCGTCTGTTCAGTGGGTCAGCTGCTAAATCTCGGAGTTGGTTAACTACAGATAATGCATCAGGCTCCTCACTCATAGCAGAATTCATTTTTTCTGAACCATGCATATGAAATACCTGCTGAAAAAGATGTTTCTCTTACTAATGACATAACTTTTATCATCCATAAAAGCAAGGATAAGACAAAAGCACAAACGCACTGTTTTGTTATAAGCACAAATGTATTAAAAAAAAAAATCAAGGACTAGAATTCATGTGTTGGAATTGGATCCAAGGATACGGATCTAGAAATTTGTAAACTGGAAATCTAAACTTCTTATGCAGAGAACAGGTAGATTTGAATAATATTATTCTGATTTGTTTTCTACATATGACTGAGGACCAGTCAAACTTTATAGAAGTATGTGCTGGCTCTTTTAGGCTGACAAATATTTCTGAGAAATCCATCATTTTCTCATGGCAAGGCACCCTAGAAGCCTATAAACATTCCTCTGTATAAACACATGTAAAATTCAAAGCATTTATTTTCAGAGCACCTTTAGCAATGATAGAATTTTACACAAAATTTAATCAGAAAAGCCACTGAAAGATTAATATTACATCAAGAAAAGGGAATATTAAGTTTTAGACAGATAACTAGTGTAATACCATGTTTATGCAAAGGCAAAAACGGCTTTAGAGAGTGGATTTTGATTTTGGGTGTTCTTTTTTTTCAATAGCAGACCCCTCTCAATAAAAAGAAAGAAGGTCATGCCTTGCTACAGCCAAAGCTCAGGCCAACATATCAATTTCAAAGGAGACACGCATTAGTTTCAGTATCAGATTCCAGAGTTGTTCAGTAAGGACTAAGTACTTCACATGCAATAAAAGCCTAAGTTTATTCTGGGAAAATGCCACATCTGCATGGAAAAAAAATAGTTCCAAACAACTGATTATGTACCTGTGCAACTATTAAATGCCAACTGTAGTTCCACTATTGCCAGTACCAACACATGCCAGTACCAACACATGCCAGTAATTTCTCTTAAGGCACGAAACTCTTAAGTAAAAAGTAAAACAAATTTATAAGCTAACTGACTGTTTTAATGCTATTCCCCCAAAAAATAATACTTTAAGTATTATTGAACTCTTACTGAAGGTCAGCCTTCAGCAACACAAGTTAATCATACTCATCAAAACTAACAAACCCTTAACATACATGTTGTTTATGGAAATTTCTGACATTTTCACATAGAAAAAGTGCTGCTAATTTCCAAGATACTCCCAAGAAGGAGTGCTAATGTGAAAAGCACATGACAATGAGTAGGTTCAGGTTATTCTAATTTGACCACCGTTAGTTCAAAAGAGATCAACTGGCTGATGGAGCAGCTCAACCAAAAACAACTTATATTTCTAAAGCATGCAACAACAAACTAAAAAAAAATAAAATCTCTGTCAAATATTACAAATTACTTTTCATAGTAAAGTAAAAGAACTTAGTCAAAACTCTTCAGCTTCCAGTTTCACATTCGGAGCACCAGATTATTCCTACAACTCTCTCCATCCTGACTGCCTTTTTCCTTCTAATCTTCTGAAAAAGTATGAAGACATATTTGACCCTCTCCTACTGTATTAGGCCACAGTCTTGTCCTCCACAGATCTCTCTACCTTCTCCATCATCCAAAGAAAACCAGGAACCCTGACATTTTCTTTTCCTGAAAAAACAAGGTGCTTTAAAACTTTAAAGAAGTTATCACGGAATTTGGGGGCTGGGCAGAGAAGTTAGCCAGGTACCACTTCTTTTCGTGTCCTGGCAGCTTTGAGAGAAAAGCTTCACAAAAGGCCCACAGATGTCTCTGTCGGTGTCACTTTCCGATCCGAGTCCTCACCGGAGAGATCCAGAAGAGGAACAGCCACACATCACGTCTCGTCTATCACCCCAAGCTCTCCCTAAGTGGGGGAGCTGACAGCCCAGCCGCGACCACGCCCCGGGCCCGAGTTCGCGATGCCTCTAGTTCGGTGAAGGCAAAACCCCCCATCGACCCGCCGACGCGAGCCCCAGGAGGGCGGGATGGACCTCAGCCCACCCGCCACCGCCCCTCTCCCAAGGCCTTCCCGCCCTTCCACAGCGTCTCTCGTTCCCGCCTCCCCGG
>VZTY01017914.1:0-16441 GCA_013400935.1 Turnix velox | reverse complement strand
GGGGTGGTCGGGTGTATCGTGGGTTATCGATTACAGAACAGGCTCCTCTAGGTGGGTTTAGGACACCGCCAAGTCCTTAGGGTTTTAAGCGTTTGTGCTCGTAGTTCCCGGGCGGATGTCTTGGTAAGGTAAACATCGAGATTTAGGGCTAGGCATAGTGGGGTATCTAATCCCAGTTTGGGTCTTAGCTTTCGTGGGTTTAATTGGTCGACAGTGGCTAGGATCATTTTGGGGTGTGTTTAGGTACATCTTGGGCGTATGACAGCTTAGTTGTACTTTGATTCTAGTTAATGTGATAACATGTTACCACTCTTTACGCCGTATACAGTTAATTTGGGTTTCTTGTGTGACCGCGGTGGCTGGCACAAGATTTACCAACCCTGGATTACCATAACTAAGTCAAGTTTACACTTATTGCTTAATGTTAATTACTGCTGTGTACCCGTGGGGGTGTGGCTGAGCAAGGCGTCTTGGGCTACGGCTGGTGGGTGGGCCTGATACCTGCTCCTTTTCCCGCATAGGCATGAGGGGGAGGGGGCATTTACACTGGGATGCGGATACTTGCATGTATAAGGTTGGTAAGAATTAACGGTAAGGTTAGGACTAAGTCTTTTGTCCATAGGCAGGTGATGGTATGCCGTCTTGACTGCTGCTGCGCCTTGCTCTTGGGCAGCCCCTTTTGTGAGTCTCCAGTCCCAGGTTGGTTAAGGGGTAGCGGGAATGGCATCCAAGAGCGGAGGCTAGTGTGGGCCGGTGTTAGCGCTCATGGCTGCCTCATCACCGGGAGCCTGGTGTGGGGATGAAGGAGTGTCCACCTTGTAGGATCCTGCCCTCAGGCCGGGGGCGGAGTGGGAGGGAAAGCTTCACTGGAAGCTGGTACAGGCCACTCATGGAGGCCGAACTTACGTCTTCTCTCCGCGGCAGCCTGGCGCTGAGGGCATACCCAGGGCAGGGCAGCTGCCGGGCGGGTAACGGCCTTGGGAGGGTGTCGTGTTTGCGGCGCCGTTTTGGAGAAGTAGAGCGGCACCGAGGCGGTTCGGGAGTGTTGGGAGTCGAAGCAGTGGGTTCTGCGGGTTAACGGAGTGAAACTGAACCGCTCTTACTGCCATGGGAGTGACAGGTCACACACAATCACAGAATGTCAGCAATTGGAAGGAACCTCGAGAGATCATCTCGTCCAATCCCCCTGCCAGAACAGGAACATTGAGATCAGATCACACAGAAAGGTCACAGGAAATCACATAAGTAGAGGATAATCTGGAGCTAATCGGGCGAAATTTCATTGAAGTTTTAAAAAGAAGCTCTAGAATACAGAGATAACATATAAAGGAGCAACTTCTTAATCATAGAATCATAGAATAGTTTGGGTTGGAAGGGACCTTAAAGATCATCAAGTTCCAACCCTCCTGCCATAGGCAGGGACACCTCCCACTACACCAGGCTGCTCAGTGCCTTACTTACTTCCGTGTAGATTTATGATTCTTTGTATACCTTTAACAATATTGCTGCAATGCACAAGTTTTCCCACAGTTGCTAGATGCTTGTTTTTATTTTGTTTAACAAGCTGTTGAAATTCCAAGTACTGATTGTGAGTAGAGTTTGAATTTTGACATCAGCCGTAGTGTATTGATCTCTGCCTGATAGTGTCAGCCAGACTTTAGTAATATTTACATGCTGATAGCCACGGATAACTGATGTCCTCAGATAGCCACAGTCCTCTGTAGCTCTTGTGAAGACAAGATTTAAATAGACTAAACAGAAAGGAAATAATTCTGTCTTTTGATACCAACTGCTGATAGCTGATAAAGAAAAATAAAGGATCTGAGTTTTTTTGCACTCCAGTTCTAAAAGTTCCAGTTAACTGTCACAATCAAGATTATTTCCTTCACAGGAGTTGCTAGCTGAAATCCGATTTACCTGAGTAGGAACTTAACATTTTTACAAAGACAGAGGAGAAAGGCATTTAAAATGCTTTTCCAGATAAATGCAGTCTTGTTAATAGAATTTGCATGCTTTTGTTTCTCGGAGATACAGTAGAATTAGTAGCATTCACAGGAATGATGTGGGAGGTATATACATCTGGCAGGACAGTCTAGTTGTATAGTTCTGTATGTATATTATAGTACTGTATCATTTAGACATGCTGAAGGAATTAATTTGCCTCCTTGTGGTATCATTTTATGTGGTGTAGGTATAATCTCTGGCAGGCCAAGGCTTTTGATTAAACATGGACTTCTTTTGTTCTCCATCCTTAGATGGCATGATATGATAACATGGATAAGATGCGATGAACATGGTTTTGCATTTGGAGCTATATACGATCAGGCTTTATTTTTAAGAAAGCTTTACCACCTTCTGTTGCAAGTGTGTGCTATTTTCAATTCATGCTTTATATTTCATGCTCATATTAGCTTAGAAATTAGCTGTATAGTCTCTATAGTATTCCCTGACTTAGTTCTTTTTGGCGTGTCTTTCCAAGCAGGTGCTTCTGAAAGTAGTATAACATTTCATTATTTGTGGCTTCCAAGCCAAAAAGTAGCCAAATATATTTGGCTATATGATCTCTGCCAAATACTTATAAGTGGTCTGTACCAATTCAGGAAAGGATCTAATCCTTTATCAGAAGATTCTTCCTGCCTGTTTGGTTTGCTGCTGTTGGAGCAATTGTTTGTTTTTTTTATTAATCTATCTTCTTTATTATTTCAATATGCTACTTTGTGGATATAATTTCATGAGATGAGCTTGGATCATGTGTCAGTCTTAAAGACCGCAAAGAAATGCGTGCCCTAGTTTTTTGCTAAAATAAGGAGGAACCCCCTCTATTTACTTGCAATTTTTGATGTGGTTGGTATTCCTTTGAAACCATGCTGCTTTGAAAATTTTACACTTTTGCATGTTATATGTACCCTTTCAATTTAATGTCTAGACCTTTCATTTTTCAGATGCTATACATTTGTTTATTCTTTGTTCTGGCTTGTCTGCTTCATCAAGCCCATTAAATTATTTTCTTCTTTGCATGTGTGTATCTTGCATGAATGAGAGCTTCTTCCTTTAGTAAGAAAAAGATGAATAACCTATTTCCTTTTTAAGAGCAGCAACTCATAAATCAAAAAGAATGAGGACAAGTCAACATTGAAAAATTCACACAGAAAAAATTCCGTTTGAAAGCAGTTGCATCTGATCTTTCTTTTCATCCTTCATCTGAAGGACATATTAGAAAACCTGGCAAAGGGCTCTGCTTTGTATTTGCTGTGTACAGCCTCCAGAGCCTTTATATTTATTTCATGAATCGTTTGTTATTTATAAGTGGTATTATCTCTCAGCTTTGTAGACTGATATTTGATATGACAGTATTGAATGAAACTTGCGAAAGTGGGGGCAAAAGAGAGTTCAGAGATGTAAAGTGAGAACCTCGACGCTCAGGAATGTAGAGCTTCTCATTTCTGAACCCAGGAATTGCTTCATGTTTCCATATCAGAAAGAAAGTTCTTCAGCATTTGTAATTTTCATATAAGTGGAGTTTTATAAATGAGATTGCATGAAATTCCAACCCTGAGAGTGAAATAGCATTCCTTGTTCATCTCTTTTAACCTCTTTTGGGAATCTCCTCCATTACTACTGCTTATCTTTGAAATGGGATTAAGTTCAGCAGAAGGACCATATTTATTGTTGCTTGGGGCATTTTATTGTTCTAATTGAGTTGTGGAAATTTTAGGCAATTAAGCACCTATTATTTTTAGTTTAAGTAGCATAAGGAAGATAAAGGGTAAATAAAGTATCAGGTTTTTAAGAGTTTATTAAAACCAGCAAATTTTTTACTCCTGCTTCTGAAATTAGCATTGATACAGAACATGAGAGAAGAATTTGCTTGTGTTTCCCTCTTGCTGTACAATAGTTTCATTTGGAATGAACCTTTTCTGTACTTGGCACATAAAATAATTGTGAAATAACTGATATTTATGAAAAAGTCTTGAAGAAATATGTGGGGATAATTATGGAAAACTAAGATTTTATAAAAATGTCATACTGATAGATGCAGAAGCATTTTCTTTTCAAGCAACAAATGAGATGGAGTTGATTAAAATGTGGTGATTTTCCTTAGTGTCAGGAGCTAAGGAAACTAATCCCTGAGCTGGTTGGTACTCTGCATTCTTACAGATTGCCTTCAGTCACTTTCTTCCAAAAAAGCAGAGAACAGGCCATTGAGAAGAACCAGGAGTTGGCCCCAGTCTCAAGTACTTCTAAGTATTTAGGTTACAGAATAAACAGTGGTTTATAGTGTAAACCATAAGGATAAGTAGTTGTTTTCTGGAATGAATGTCAGTTTGTGTTCAAAATTTTGGCACCTGGAATTTTAAAAGGTCACCTGCCTGGGTCTCTTGGGTCTCATTGCATAAGTTTGTAAACATAATCACTAATATTTCATAAATTCCTTTGTCTAATTTCTGACCTGTTCAAGCTGAACACCATTAGGCACTGTTGTGCTTTATGCTTGGAACTTTTCAGAGTTGTCTGTATCCCATTCTGACATCTGTCTGTTCCACCGTTTTCAATTGAAAGCACAGAATATACTCACAATCCAGATCACTTGTTACTTTCTTTGCTTTCCTATTATGTTGTGTCTGTATCTCTTTTCTCCTGCTTGTTCATGTGTAGGATTATTTTTTTAATGCCTGTAGGCTGTAACCCATTTTTTGCCTTAGCATGTTTATAACTTACATGTAATAGTCTATCATCCTAATATTACGGGTTTTTTCCTGTACCTATTTTTGTGCCTTTATTTGGTTATCTTGTCAGTTTTTCTGTAATTCGCTTCCCTCTTTGTCCCTCAGTTTCTCGAGGTCATGGAAACTTTCTAAACCTGCTCTGATTTCCTCAGAGGAAGTTTCTAACATTCTTTTAACTCCTGTACAAATTGTCTCTATTACTAAAGACTCAGTCCTCCTAGTTAATCAGAAACTAATACCTTTTCTTTGCTTCCTGAAACAAAACGTGACTCTATGTCAGGGGATTTTTAAACTAATGATCTGGCTATTTGTTAAGAATAAAATCTCAGGATGGGATCATCTCTTCGTAGTCCTGTCACTCGCCTTTACCGGGAAGTCCTGTCCTTGCAGTTGCTCAGCAATACTTTCTCTCACTTTTGTTTGAATACCTTGATACAGCTTCCTTTCTACTTCTCTTTGATTTGCATACTACATGTTCAACAAATCTGGACTTCAGAATGAGGCCAGAATTCGTGACATGTACCACATTTGTGGAACAGGTTACCCCTCTTAAAGGAGCATCCTTGTCTATGGTGCCAGGTCTGATGCCAGACGTAATGTGAGACAAGTAGGAAGACTTGTATTTTTCCTGTTTTAAAAAGTCTGTAGGTGCAATGTGATTGAAGATCCATGCAATAGTTTGTCTAAGGGAAAAATGACAGATGCTTAAAGAAAGAAAAAAATAAGGCAGTAAGACTTCTATAACAGACTTTTCCATCTTTCCATAAAGAATTCCATTGCTTACTTATTCTGTATGACTGTAGCTTATATTTGTGGCTGTTATTCTTCCCTCTTGTTTTTCTTCAAGCAATTGCAGTTTCTATTACAGTCTCCTTGTGCTTAGCTCACTTTTTTTTTTCCTTGTAGCTTGTTTATCTTATATTTTCCTTACATAGTCTTTTGCTTGTAGATTTGTAGCTTCTTCCTAGATTATTCAGAAACAAGAGAAAATACTGTTAAGTAATGTCTTTTACTTTCTGAGGTGATGAGAAACTAATATAAACTCTTTCTATAAGCCTGTATTAGAAAAGATAACAGCAGAGTTGCAGTGTTCCTGCCAAGTTTCCACAAGAAACAAGTTATTACTAAGGAACTGTGAACTGTTGAAAAAACACATTTGTAACGGAAACAGTGATGATTTAACTGTAATGCTTGTGGGCACTCTTCAAACAGCATAGTTTTTTCATGTCCTAACTTTCAGACTTCCCAAGTCCTGTTCCTTGCTGCTGTGTTGCATTACTCATCACTCTGTATATGTATATTGTCTTCAGCAGCACTGTTGTTCATACTACAAATACGTTGCTCAGTGTAGTTTAACAGAGTGTTGTTTCTAGCCCAGTACACAAAACAAACATAAAGCCTTCCTTTTTTCCATTTTTTTTTTTTTGGTGGCATACACTTGCCTGTGTCATCCAAGTTATGACTGATGTAGAACTCAAAGAAAAACTAGACTGTTTTCACTAGAGGAGCAATAAAAACATCTTGATTTGAGTAAGTGGTAGTACATAAAAACAGAACTTGAAATCTGTCCAACTTCATAAACTGCTTGAGTATTTTCAGGTCCCACATCTATGTTATTTCCTGTCACTTTCTTGCATTAATCATTTTTCCATGTTTCCTTTCTCTTCTCAGCTGTGGGAAAAAGAAGGGAACTGCAAACCCCCCGAGAATATGAATGAAGAGAGGTGATCCATTTTCTGTAGTTTGTTCCAGTACAGAAATGAGTTCTAGAGAACCATATGGCCCTTTAGTCTTAGTAGTAGTCCCTGGCTGCAGGCATTCTGTAGTGTTCAGTGCTCACTTGGAGCTCTTGAGTACCATGGTCTGTCTAAGTTCAAGTGAGCAGTGACTTCTCCATCTTTCCAGTTGTTAACTTTGCAACAGCTTTTATTTCCTAAATGATGCTACTAAAAAATCTTAGTCACTTATAGCAAGTAAATGCCTTCTGAAATCTTAGGCTTTGCAATACTAGGAATTGCTGTCACCTAATGTATCTTCTTTTCAGTAGATATTTCTAAAGTGTGGTTTCTTTTTAGTAATTCATGTAGTGGTTTACTTCCACATGTGGTCCACAACATTCATCTGAAGTACTTTTTTTTTTGTTTGTTTCAGAAATACTATGGAATCTCCACAGCCCTGTAGGTTTGGGCACCTTAAATACGAGTTTGGAAAGACTTTCTCCGTTCCAGATGATTTGCTGGCTTAAGCACTTGATTAGGATGGTTTTTGAACAAGTTGGATTAAACATGGAATCAGTAAGTGTTTCTAACTTGCTTCATGTTTTCAGAAAATGAGATGTAGAATGCACTTCCTATACTTTAATTTGAGCTTATCTATTCCAGCAGAACACTTGAAGTATACTCAAAACTTTTGTGATTTTACATTGCTGAAGAAGTACAAAGTTTACCATATAGACAGTGAAGTCTAGAGAATGAATTTTTAATTAACAGTGATGTTAATTCTTAAATAATTTTATTTCTTTGTTCTTACCTTGGAGATATGAGAAGCCACATGAAACTGAGATGATGATAGTTATGCTATATTCCCCTGAAAGTGTTATGGTACCTGAGAGCAACGTGGCTGTGTTCTTCACTGGGAAAACAGAGGAATGTGCATGCATAGCCCTCCTCTAGGAGGGAAGTATGTATAGAGTTTTTGAATGCTTAGCAGAGAGAACAATCTGTTACACATCAGCTGCTTTGTCACTGGGATCTTTAGGAAGCTGTTTTAATATTGACCTCACTGTAGTAATCTCTGTAAGCTGTTGTAATGTTTTTGTGTTTTGACAATGGGGAAATCCTTCACAGTTGTGTGAAGTATTTAGAAGAGCACTTATTACTCTTATTGTGGTAAAACCCTTTATCAGGGAATCTGAAAATGTTTATACATTGTATAGTAAATTACCACTAAGAATTCGTATTTTTGGATTGTATTGAAAGTTGGATCTGAGATTTCATGGAGTACAACTCTGAAAATTCAAGTCATGAGACTATGCTGGAGAACCATGGGTGTTGCTGTGGTCATTGTCAGCAACATCTTATGGCCTAAGTTTTTAACCTATTCCCCTCCATTGTCCACTTGTATTAGGCTTGTGATAATGCAATTACATTTCCAAATGTCCGCCATTCTGAACAACAGCAAAACACTGATGCAATAAGAGGTCATGACTAAGTGATACTTTGCAGACTTGTTCCACCAGTGCTTCAGGTCAACAAGAAGTTGTGTGAACTTGGGTAGAGCACTGCTGAGGCTTAGTAGCTTGACTCTGAGCAGTGTGCTTTCTTCATTTTTGTACCTTGTGGCAAGGCTTGAATGGGGTTTTTTTTGAAAATACTGTCTGCCGTATGTTGAGTTACCAAAACTGCATAATTTGAAGTTTTGGTGCTCCAAACCAACTTGTTGAACAACCCCAAGGGCATTTGAGCACCTCAGAGTTTTGAGGAGCTGGGTACTAGTCAACGCTTGCCTATAATCTGAGCAGTCTCTAAACAAGTTTTGCTACTTGTTTAAAATGCACTGCACTTAGGTTGGTAATACAGCATGTTGTCTGGTCTCTTCTGCTGTTGTGAAAGTACTGCTGTAATTAATTAAGCCTTCCTTGACTAGTATTATTTTTTCCAACGCAGCATTGTTTTGAGGCTGTTGCCAGCAGTTCCGCTTCTAACATGAGAACCTGTTGTGAATAGCAGGGCTGCATTACTGCAATGCTAACAGTCAGTCACGTTTTTCTTGAAACTTTCTGATCTACCTGCTTTTTGCTCAGAGATTTAGGCAAACAGTAATGTGATAGTCACAAACACGAGGTCTTTGTGGCATCCAAAGTACAGAATCAGTAGAGTACTCTGCGTGGAAGAAGTTTGTATTCAAACTTAGCAGCAAATTGACGAAGAGAATAAATGTTTTGTAGAATGGAAAAAAGGAGTGTGAGCAGATTAAAGTCAAAGTTGTGGCTTGTATGTGAGGATTTATCGCAGTATATGTTCAGTGCATATTTATTTTGCCAAAATTCATGCATTTCTGTAATGTTGGAGGTAGGAGGGGTAACCTGTTTAGAAACAGGCAAAATGTTTTTGTGAAATTTGTGAGATAACATAAACTGGAGGTAAATTCTGTGGAGCATAAACCTAAGAACAGTGATCTTTGCTTAGTATATCAAAATATTATTCTGCTGTGTTGTGAAACTCCCACAGCTGTACTACACTAATCACACAGGCAATATTACTGTGCCAGATGAGAGTTGTTTCAGTATTCATAGCCTAGATTTTATCTAAGTTTTCTCTTCTAGACATCCTTCTAAGGTTTTGAGTTTGCTTGAAGCTATGAGCCTTAAACTAAGATCTGAGTAATAAATTAGAATCTACAGCCATAAGTAAACACTCACTAAGGCTTTTAAATTATCATAAAGTGTTCTGATTGTTTACTAACAGTGAACTCTGTGATAGAGTCTTCCCATTGTTTTTTTTTGCATGTGTTTGTTTTTGTTGCCCTTTCCTGTGCTGAAGTCTTTAATGCTTCTCCATGGGTGTGTTTCTTGCTTCCATTCCAGCTTAATTTGTAGCATTCTCCTAGGTTTAAAGTTTCCTTTTATCTCATACATCTCTGACAAGCAGGAAAGCAAACATTTACATCATTAAGTACCACAAAAGAAACTAAATTCAATCCCTGTTGAAACAATGTAGAAATCTGAATTGAAGTAGAGACAGTTCCACTGTGATCACCTGTGTTCAGGTGCTGTGGGCAATTTTTTCTAGGTGAATGCATTTTATTTCATTTTATTTTAGGATAAAGTTTCATTTTTATGTATTTTCTGCCTCTTCTTTGCTCTTTGATTTCACAGATACGTTATCATGCTTAAGCTAGCTGATATTTTTATTAAGGCTGCTAGACACTATTCCTGTGTTAAAAGAGCTTTTAACTGAAAAAAAAAAAAGAAATCTTGGGAAGTGTAGAGTTATGTAACTTTATAAATTTTCCATGCTTGAATGGCTTTTCTTGAACCCCCTTAGAAAAAGGTGTCCGACCCAATGCATATTCTTGATTGTCTTGAAAATGGTCAGATTATGCTTTTGAAGATGCTTACTAATTTTGAGTCCTTCCTAATTTTGAGTCCTTCCAATCCTTTCTGATCCATTATTCTGAATTTAAACTTAATGCACAGTCTCTCTTGCATTTTGATAGCCACAGCTATGTTGGAATGACAAAAACATACTTGGTGCCAATTTGGGTATGGGATGCAAGGAGTTCACTGATACAAATCTCAATGGGTATATGTTCTATTGTGGCATGAAAGGAATAACTTTAAATATGTTTAGGACAAGCAAAGTATGGAAGGGTAAAGGAAAACTATTCTAGTATGGTATAAAAATCAGTTACTTAATAACTGGCTTCTTTTTTATTCTTCTCTAGGTGCTTTGGTCAAGCAAGCCTTATGGTTCATCTCGAAGTATTGTAAGAAAAATTGGCACTAACCTCTCTCTTATACAGTGTCCAAGAGTTCAGTTTCAGGTAAGTGTTTTCAACAGTATAGAATGTATTTCTCTATACTGATAGAGGATTTGCTCTTGCAAAAAAAAAGATTTTAAGCAGATATGTAGTTCATTTAAATAAATTACTAGAGGCTTTATAAAAGCAGACTATAATAGACCAGGCACATTGGAGAATTAGCTTACTTCCCACTTGCAGTTCAGAGTTTTCCCAAATATGAATTCTTCAGCTTCTCTGCTGTCTGAAACCTGAATCCATGTATTTGTAAGACATGTAATCAAACTTGAAACTGCTTTTTTTCCTGAGGAAATTGGGACTTCTAAAATGAGAGAAAAGTAATAAAAGAGAAATAGGTCTGAAACATTTCTGTAAGCTATTTATAAGCCAGACTTAAAAGCCATTTAAAGGTGAATAGTGTTAATTTAAAAATATTTAGAAAAATAAGTAATTTTATCAAAAAGAAAAATAATAGTAACAACATAATGAGAGTACCCTATTTGCTTTCATTTTAAATACAAGGCTAGCACTATATAGGTGAAAGGGGAACATCCATTCTGCGCAGCTTTCTCTCTGCCTTTTTTATTTTAACTTCAACTACATATAGTGTGAGGGTAAAATCTTGAGGAGGAGAAAGCCCTTGCTTTTTGTAACAGATCTTTAAGGAACAGGTGGGAAAATGGAAGCTGTTACACATAATCTCTTCAACTCTGTCTGTTAAGGATAGGGTCTGGGTAGAGAATTGGTGAAATTTAGTATTTGAAAATCAAGCTGTGGGAGAAATGTTTCTTGTGCCTAGCAAGGAACTGTGGGAATCATCATCCACACTAAGAAGAGGTGATTTCATACAACTAAGTTTTTCACTATTTAAATTAATTTCTTTATCCTCTATGGAAAGAATTAACAGTGTTTAGTCTTGAAATTATAGTAGCAAATTCAGATAGTTCAGATTACCACAGAAGCCTTTTTGGTTATATAGTAAAAGCCATGCTAATGTTTTGCCCCTCAAGTAATTACACTCAGTAACTAGGGAGGCAACCATGTCCTGCTAGAGGCTTGGTGAAATTTGAAAAAAAATTATATTGTGGGGTGGTGTGAGGATTTGTGCAGGTAAGGACAACAAAATGGCCTGCTGAATGCAAACTTTTGGATGTAAAATAATAATAGTTATGCTAGTGATAAGGTTCTGTGTGCCTCGGATTAGAAAGGTAGTGAAGTCCACCTATAATGTGTCTGATTTTCTGAACTGTAAGGCCATACAAGGGAAGATTATGCTCATTTGCAGATGTTTAGCGAAGTACAGCCTTCTCTTAGTGTGATACACAAAAGAAGACCATAATATTCATGCAAAGAGCTGAAAGATACATCAGGGAAATCTGTTCCTGAATGTTCTAGTGTTGAAATAACAATATGTAATGCCTTCATCTGAATTCTGTGTTTGATTGAATAAAATAGTTTTCCTCTTAGAGATACTGTTAGCTTTGCATAGACGTTATCTACAGAAAGTAAAAACATTCATCTTGTATTAGATGCGAGGATTAAAAAGTAGAAGTACAATTGTCAGAGCTAATTGATTTACACATACGGATTTCAAATTATGAGCCTTGGGTTGCATTAAAATATAGATGGTTTGTGCAGGCTTTATGCTATTTTATTATATAAACTGCTGAGCATGTGACAATGTGATACTAACATCTGCTTTTTGTCTTTATCCCGGTGTTAAGATTCTGTAGTGAAGTTAAATATTGGTCTCAAGTGTTTTCATGCTGTTGCAACTGACACTTTCCTATAGCTACCTCTTCCTCTTTCTTTCTTTCTTTTTCAACAGCTTTAGCTATATTATGAAAGGACCAGGCACTGAACCTTGCTGTAAGTCACTTCATTTAAAAACCAAATTAAACCTTACTTGCCTCATCTGAGGGTGCATGTATATATCATCAGTGTTTGTAATTTGGTATCAAAGAGCAACAAAATTTCCACAGGTCTTCATTTTCTTTATGGTAATTGGTTAAGAGATATTTCATAGAATTATAGGGTTGAAAGGGACCTTCAAAGCCATCTTGTCCAAATCCCCT
This sequence comes from Turnix velox, assembly GCA_013400935.1. Classification (NCBI taxonomy): domain Eukaryota; kingdom Metazoa; phylum Chordata; class Aves; order Charadriiformes; family Turnicidae; genus Turnix; species Turnix velox. Next base: position 4,119 of record VZTY01017914.1, on the reverse strand, counting down.
GGAGTGAGCAGGGACATTCTGCGCTAGATGAGGTTGCTCAGAGCCTCATGAAGCCTGGCCTATAATGTCCTCAGCAATGGGGTCTCCACCACCACTGTGGGCAACTTGTTCCAATGTCTCACCACCCTCATAGTGAAGAGCTTCTCCCTAATGTCTCATCTGAGCCTGCCCTGCTCTAGTTTAAAACCATTGCTCTTCCACCTATCCCTACATGCCCTAGCAAATAGTCCCTCCCCAGCTTTCCTGTGAATCTCTCTCATGTTCACTCTTTCTTCTCTTCTAGCGTGCTTTTGCTCAGCTATTCTGACAAAAACGAGTAGTAGCCTAACATTCTGATTTTTGAGGTTTATTAACTGTTGTAGTATTTGTCTCAATGGACTTTGCATTTAAATTAAAATTTAATTTGCATGTAAATTAGTTGCTAAATGCTGCTTATGTATCCAGTAAGTGGTGGCAGAACTTATATACTCTGTATAGAATGGAAAGTGAAAATGGTTCATATTGTTCTTTTGTATATCACATTTGCTCAGGTTTATCTGTGGTCTTTAGGAAAAAATAAACTTACCAGTGTAGCCCAGGTAAATTCAACTTAACCTATGATAGCACACAAGATGTTACCTGTCAGCTACAGCATCAGTGTTATAGCCCATGCTTCTCCCATTTGTCCCATGGAAGCTGAGAATTCAGTAGAAATCTCCTAAGGAATTGATGTGCATCTAGCAAACATCAGCATTTAATGGGTTAATTTGAAAGATCATAGCAAGTTTGTCTGACTTGAAGAAGTGTTTCCAAATGTTTAAGTGTCTAACTGTATTAGTCATTTGAAATTGGAGTTTTTGTTTTAGGTGCAAGTGTATAAAAATACCTGTTCTACTTCCCGGAGCAAACAAAAAGCAGGGATTGCGCTTTGCGGTGCTGCTAAGCAGCGTTTCCGTAGTGTAGTGGTTATCACGTTCGCCTAACACGCGAAAGGTCCCTGGTTCGAAACCAGGCGGAAACACTTGCGAGGCTGACTCTTTTGAAGTTGGACAAAGTAATTATTTCTGGGTCTCTTCCAACTCAAGCAATTGTATGACATCAGACAAAACAGTACCACAGAGTGGCTTTTCTGTAGAAATTTGTGGAATAATGGGTCTGAAACCCACATGCATGCACAATAAAATAAGGCAAAATAGCCTGTGAAGGAAGAATCGAGGGAAGGGGCTACCTAGTTGCCACAGAGGGAAAAGCAGGTTATCTGTGTCATTCAGTGCCTGCCATGCAGTAGAAGTGGGCCTCTGTTTTTAGCTCTCTTTTCTCCGTTTCGAGTGCTGGCAAAGCTTTTGTCCAAGCTCTCTTCATCTGAGATTGGCTGGAGTAACAGAGTAGAATTGTTAGAGCATCATTCTCAGATGAGTGTTGGCTTTTTACACTAAAAGTATAAATCTTACATTAACTTGAAATTTGAAATCCCCTGCTATGGAAGGCCATTTTGTTTTTAGGGACAGAGGAAAGAAACATTTGTATCTGGGATAATAAGCAAATTCTTTTTACATATAAATAGGAATTTTTAAAAGTAGGAAGAAACTTGCATCACAGTTGTAACAGAACACTCACCACTAAAGGTTGGTTTAGAAGTGTTCTGTATATCTCACTGTACAGGAAACCTGGCCTTGGTAAATGCATTCCTGGATGTTGCTTCTTAAAATTATTTGTGATGCAAATATGTGTCCTGCCTTTATTTAAATGTGCCTTCATTTTTTTCATGGTTATGGTAGCTCTTGTGACCATTACTACCAGGAAAATCTGTATCACCTGCATGAAGTGGCTAATGTATTATGTATGGATTGTTTAAATTGCTGTTAATACAGATGCTGTGGTCATGAAGCTTTTTTATTTTACAAAAGAAAATAGCTAAGAAAGCCTCGGATAGTGAAAATCCTTACATGCAATATAGTACTCTCCAGTTTGTTTTAAAGAGAGGCAGACTGTGAGGGTATTAGGCACAACTGTTAATGTGATAAACATATTACCATCTGTGGTGATGCTACCTGGAAAAAACCCTGTTGTTTCCAAATGATCTTATAGCGCCAGTACATACTCCTGGGAGCTGTGATAAAGGCTCACATGCAAGTTGTGGGAATGTGAGGTGAAGATGACTAGTCTCAATTTCCAAAGCTGTTTGTTTTTTTCCCCCAGGAGTTGTTGCAACCCTAAACCCACAACTTCAATTTCCCTGGGGCTTGTATATCAAAGGCTACAACTGAAATATCTCCAAATATTCTTGAGAAATAATTTAATCCCATCCAAACTGCAGTCCTACTGTGATAGGTCTGCTAGAAATTAAGGCTAATGAATTCTAACGTTTCATAGTTATTGGTACTTAATATTTTTGTCTTACAGAGGTGAGTTGTCGTCTTGAAATTTGACCTAAATGCTAACAGGCTGGATCCAAATTGTTAATTCTGTGACCATCTCTGTCATCATTACCAGCTTCTTGGCCACTGCCAGTAGCAGGCAGTGCTTAACAGCTGCAGTAACTTGGGCAAATTTGCCCTGAGGATTTTGTGTAATACAAGCAAAAGAGGTACCATAGTTATTTCAGAAGTAGGCTGAGCCCAAGAAATTACTGAAAGATGTTTCAGTAGCTCTTATTCACTGAAATACTGAGACTAGGCTTCTCTGTAGTCTGGTGTCTAAGTACACACACTCCTGTCTAGCTTGAAGAGGCAGCCAATGTTTCAATGTAGACTTGAAACTATTCTGTGTAGTTATGGCTATAGAGTGTGTCTTGATGTTCCAAACAATTTTTCAGCTCTTCTCTCTAAATATAAGAAAAGTTCCAGTCTCTGAAGCCTGGCTCACCTGTGGCTTCAGCCACCTATAAAACAGTGCTAAATCAGAGCAAAAGTCTTAGAAAGTACTAGTTGCCTTAATGTCTCTTTTTACTTCTGAATATAATTTTAAGCCATATTATCTGAATTAACTTAGCAAACTACTTCAGAAGGTTGATTTTTTTTGCCTTTAAGGTATCAATTTGCAGTAGATTTTTAGTGTTCAGTAGTGTGATGTTAGCTGTGAACCTTTGTAAAGTGTTTAGCCAACTAGACTGAATAATTCAGAGTCAGGGGAATGGTTCTGGGCTGAGCACATTGAGAAGTCAATATGCTAAAGTCACAGATGTGTTTCATGCATGTATGTGTTAACAGTTACAGCCTCACTAAAAGTATTGAGATGATTGTGTGAGTAGTGATTCTAAAACCTTCCTTCTTGTCTTGAAAATTTAGCTTACTTCTCATGACGTAGAAGGAAACCATCCTAATCAGCTCAGAGAAGATGCAGTGGCCTCCTTTGCAGATGTGGGATGGGTTGCTCAAGAGGAAGGGGAAATCTCCACAAGGCTCAGGTAAGCTCCTCAGATCTCGTCTTTGAACTATTGACTCCAGAGGAGGAAGCTTTCCTTTTCTCCAGTGAGAATCTACTCCACGTTGCATTTAACAGAGAGCACTTGAATCCTGCAAGGATGCAGAGGGAAAAGTGATAGGTGGAGTCTGGAAAAGGAGGAGGAAAGGTTAGACTAAGAGGATTATGAGTGAAAGACTGGTTTGAGAAGGTATAGGAGATTGGTTTTATGCAAGGAAGACTGTATTTTTTTCTATACTTATTTATTCCAAATAAATGTACATGATTGCTTCAAGCAGCCTTGTCCCCACAGAAATGTCTGCTGGGCTATGGCCCAATTGCTAATACTGATTATCCAGTTCTCCTGAGATTTTGATTAATATGGTGTAGAGTACTATTCAACTTCCTAATTATCAGCAGTGGTCATTCTGATAATATCCAATAGTAGGCATATTCTTTTTCACCTTCCTGTTCAAAGCTTTGCAATCTGCCCAAGACAATTTAAAAATGAATAATTTATATTACATTTTCAATCTCTGTAACACTAAGTAGCAGGGAAGCATGTGAGCACCTGATCCAGAGTGGTGGCACAGGTACTGTTGCGTTGGACTAAAAGTTCTCCATAGCACTGTAACTGCATGATAGGGGTTGGCTGAAGTGAGGAAGCCTATCCAGATTGCTGCTTTGACTGACTGGAAACAACGGTACAGATCTGTAGAGCAGAGGAAGTTTTATGTG
>VZTY01017913.1:32106-61893 GCA_013400935.1 Turnix velox | reverse complement strand
ACTATTCTATGATTCTACTTGCTTAAGGATTGACAACTAGTAATAAAGCTGTAATACTTTGGCAAACTTCTGCTGTGCTCCACAGTGTTACTTTTACTCCTGCTTCTTATGAACTGTTACTGAAATGAGGAAGAGCCATCAGTGAGATACTTGGTATGTTCTTTCTACACACAGATGTGTGCTTCTGTGGCAAGTGCAATTAGCAGAAAAGCACCATTTAACTTTTGAACCTTGGTGATGTAAATATAAATACTGGAATAAATTAATATAAGCTGTAATGACAAAATTGTCATGTAATAATAAAGAAAATACCCTTTAATCTGGGTGTACATGCTCTACCAGCACTAGTAATGCTATCTCATGCTGGACAGGGAGGGTGTAATCTACTTTTGCAATGTGTTGAATACAGATAAACCCATCTGGGAAATTCTTTACACATTTGGTCTCAAAACTTGGTTGTAAGCAGCTGGCCTACCTTTGTCAGTTTCAGTTCTTCCATCTTCTTCCAGATTTCTCTCAAATTTTCTTTGTTTTCTCTCAAATGCTTTAAATAACAGATCTGAAGTACTGGGCATCAATGCTTGTGGTGATGCAGGGAGATCTAGAACACTGGTTCTGCAAGTCCACCCACGCAGGCAAGATGAGAAAACCAAAACAAGATAAGGAAATTCCACTTCTCTGTGAAATGCAACCGTAGAGCTATTAAAGGTGAGGAAGGGAGGGGGGGAAATGAGAGGACCACACACAAACATAAAATACAGAAATCCAATAAGGTGCCTGCCCTGCTCTCCTGGCGGAGGTTCTTTTTATCTTTAAAAATAAGCTTCATGATGGAATAGGAGAGACAAACCAGTTTGAACAAATATTACCACACAGAAACTGTGATTTATTTGAATGAATGTTCTGGAAGCAAAGCACACAGGTCACTACATAACACAACTCTGTAAGACAATAAGAAGATCATTCAAGATGCATTAAACGCAGGCTGGTAACAAGTTTTTAGAGCAGTTTGTTTTGTCCCCTGGCCCCAGCTCTCCCAGTTCCCCATCTGGTGTTGATGTTTCCCTGGAGCTCCATCAGACAGCATCAGAAGTCAGGGCAAGCTGAGGAACTGCTCACTGAAATATTTCATGAAAGTTCAACATCACCCCCAGAAACAAGCAGCACAGCATGGGTTTCATCCTCAACAACAACATCATTTAAGAGCATCTTCCTGAAACTGTGTTTCAGTGGAGAACTGCTCCACATCTTAGCACCTAAAACTAAACCCAAAGTCTTTCTCAGCTCTCACGTTTCAGGAGCAGACCACATCATACATCACCAGAAGGTATCTGTTACACTGGCCCCAGCCAGGTCAACACACCACAGCTCCACTTGCAAGCCAGAAGCAGCAGAGTTCTGATGATGGGCTTAGTGGCTGCAACCATTCTCAAAAGATAATCCCTTTTGGAAGAAAGAATAAACTTCTACTCATTGTAAAAGCAGCAGTACCACAGAATCATGAATTTCCAGGTGTATACAGGAGGAGAAAGCATGACATTGTGTGACACTAGTGATGGTGAGAGTTACCAAAAAAGAACCATTTAGTCTTGATGAATTTATTCCACATCACTTCAGTTGAAGCATCATTTCTCAGCAGTGGCATGAAACTCACAAATAAACACAGAAGAAGAAATACTAAGCTGAATGTATCAAAAAAGGGGTTTTTTTCAGAGGTTTTCCCAGAGCATTTTTTTTACAAACTTACCAATGACACACTCAAGTAAAATTATTTTGACAACAGTGTGAAGAAAAAGCTTAAAATTCTCGCTGCAGACAAGTTCAATGAAAAGATTCCAACCATATCATCTTAAAAAGTAACTCGGCAATTCAACATCACCACCACCAAGCAGCCAGCATGAAATTTGCCACAAGAGGAGAAGTAACTGTGAAGAGATGGGTGAGGGCAAAAAAAAAGAAGGGTTCAGCACAATCCAAGTTGTATTCTTTACATTTATAGAGTTTTACATCTTTGCTTTAGAATTTGTGAAGAGTTCATTTGGTGTCCTTTGTTTATTCCAAAGGAGTAGAAGCCATTTGACCATGCTAAGTTTGTATTTTAATAGGAAAATTCTCACATAGGAAAATTTAATAGGAGAAAATTTTAATTGGAAAATTCTGACAGAGGAAATAAGAAAATTTAATAGAAAAATTCTCAAAAGTTAAGATTTACCTGAATTCTGCCAACTACATCTTGCATTTTTGCCACCATTTCTAAGGCACAAGACAATGACCAATACATGAACTTTCTCCTTTAGCAATAGCTATCTTATCTAGAGATTATTAGTCATAAATCATTGGTTTTACTCTTTTTTCACCCCTTATAATATGCAAAAAAACCCATGAAAAGGTTACCAGCAGGTAACAATCCACTGTCAAGACATATAGACATGATGATGTTTGTAGCATCTGTCAGGAGACAAACATGTTTTCTAGCTGGTCTTTGAGGATGATTTCATTCATCCACAACACAAGTGTGAAAACAAAAAGCACTGGTTCTGTACAGTCCAGATGAATTAGCTCAAGGTTGAGTGCTGAGAAAAGATTGAGTGCCTCTGCCCTGCATTCCCAGCCCTTCTTGGACGGCTCCTTACCTCGGGCACGGTGCCACACCAACATGTTCCCAGTGTTTACAGACCCACGCCGACACTGTGCACATTCATGCTGCTCCCAGCCTGAGCTCAATTTGCATCAGCTCAGTCTGGATCCACACACCAATAATGTTTTCCCAGCATTTAGCCTGTCCCCATCTCTCTTGTTTCAATGGAGAATTGATTACAGGATCACAGAATGTCAGGGATTGGAAGGGACATCAAGAGATCGTCTGGTCCAGTCCCCCTGATGGAGCAGGAACACCCAGATCAGGTCACACAGGAAGGTGTCCAGGTGAGGTTTGAGTATCTCCAGAGAAGGAGACCCCACACCTTGTCTGGGCAGCCTGGGACACTCTTCTCTCACCCTCACCTTGATGAAGTTTTTTCTCATATCCTGCAGAACCTCCTGTGTTCCAGCTTCCACTCATTGCCCCTTGTTCCTATCATGGGAGGTCACTGAGAAGAGCCTGGCTCCATCCTCCTGACACTCACTCTTTCCATATTTCCAAACATGAACAAGGTCCCCCCTCAATCTCCTCTTCTCCAGGCTAAAGAGACCCAGCTCCCTCATCCTTTCCTCAGAAGGGAGATGCTCCAATCCCTTCATCATCTGTGTCTCTGTGCTGGACTCTCTCCAGCAGTTCCCTGTTCTTCTTCAACTGAGGGCTCCACAACTGGACACAATAATCCAGATGTGGTCACACCAGGTTAGAGGGGGAGGAGAACACAGTTTTTATTCAGTAGCTCCAGTGACATCACATAATACACATTTACAGAAGGTGCAAAACTACACCAAGACAATGTGGATGTAAAGGGAAGGGGGAACAATGAGTCAAGAGCAACTTGTTAAATGGGAAAAAAAAATCTATCTGCAATCAATTAAATTCAATAAAAACAACTGTTAAGTAAGGAACAAGAAAAATTAAGAGGACAAATACAAAATCAGGAACAACTGCTGAAGCACCTCAACCCAAATGACTCAATCCTGTGCTGTAATTCTGAGATAAGCAGAGTTTTCAAACTGAACTGGAATATAATAAGGTGGCCTGGAGGGAATTATTCTGCCCAGGTGATAGGAAAACCTCAGCAGGACAATGCCTGGAATAGAGCATCCATTGTCAAAATAAAATTACACCTATGCAAACTAGGAAGAAGTCAAAAAATGAGTGAGAATTTGCATGACATTAATATTTGAGGCTGGAGAAACAACTGAAGAACCCATTGGTTGTGTTCATTAATTAAAAAAGACAGTGGTGATGAAGGAACAGCCCGGATGACAATTTTCAAGTATGTCACAGGCCACTGCAAAGAGAACTGTAATTAACTCTTGTGGCCTACCAGAGCTATAATACAAAAAATAAAAGAACTGAGCTCACAAGGAGTGAAATTTAATTAGATATTAAAAATAATTGTCTCACAGTTAGAAAACAGCGTAACAGGGGAGTTTGGGACTCCCAGTTGTTGGAATGGTTCCAAAAAGCAGCTCTGGCAGCTGTCAGGAAGGGCCCAGCACATTGACCTCAGCTCAAGAGAGCTGTGTGACACCCACTCTGCTTTTTCATCCCACCACCACTCACACATCCAGATTAATGTTATACAAAACACAGGAACTGGCTCTGACAGGTCTTTTCACACACCAGCTAAGTCCATCCAACAGCTTGTTGATACTAAAAGGGCTTCTCCCCTTCAACTGAGACAGTATCTGCTTGGTGAAACAATTCACCTCAACCTTCACCTTACCTCAAGGTAAGCATTCTCACCTTGAGGGGGTGAACTCATCACTTGTGAGCAGCAATGAGTCTTTGACACATCTGAGCAGATTCACACACCTCATCGTGGGTCAGGACAAGGAGGAGGAAGGGATGGATGAAGGAACTGTCAGTCTCTGCATCCTTATTACTATCACACAGCTCTGGAAATAAAAATTAACTGTCCTACTGCCATTTAGGAAGGGATAGAGAACAGCAATGCTTTTTGGCATTTGTGGCTCAGTGAATCATTCACTTGAATAATGCAAAGAAGAGTCTGAGGATAACACAAGGATCAACTGGATCTGGTATTTCAGTTAATTTCCTTTCTGTCACACCTGCTTGTGTGTGTCAAGTCAAGTTGAAGTTTGTAGCTACTGGCAGAGCTATAAATCAGTTCTGGAGGAGCTCTGCAGTGTCCCTGTATCACTTTGTACCTTCAAACAAAAGCAGCAGAGTGAAATGTAAACAACAGTGGGCTAAAGGCTCAACATAGGAGGAACATAGAATCATGGAATAGTTCAGGTTGGAAGGGAGCTTAAAGATGAAAAAACCCCCAGGTGACTCAGCTGGTCTCAGCCTTCACCAGCAGAGGAGTTTCAGCCCATCCCTCATCCAGCCTGGAGAAGTTGAAGGCTCAGAAGGAATCTCACAGTAGCTTCTTAATACCCTCTTCATGGGGCACCAGAAAGGCTGGGGTAGGACTTTTGAACAGGGTCCAGGATGGCAGGACTAGGAGTAATGGATGCAAATTGGAAGAGGGGGGATTTAGGCTGGAGATAAGAAAGAAGCTCTTTGCTGTGAGGGTGGTGAAATACTGGAAGAGGTTGCCCAGAGAGGCTGTGGATGCCCCCTCAATCCCTGGAGGTGTTCAAGGCCAGGCTGGATGAGGCGTTGAGCCAACTTGAGATGCCCCAAACCATCAACCAGCTCCCATCTGAGCTACTAGGTGCTGCCCAACTGAAGACCGTGAACTCTGAAGACCCTCTGGTGTAGCCAGAAACCCCCACTGGAATGAGGAAGGGGCTTCAGAGCTTATAAGAAACTCCAAAATATACCTGGAAGGTCATGGGGTGCATGGAAATGAATAAAGAGCACTCTGGGGAACAGCACAGAGATGCCAAGGCATGACCAGAAGGCACTTGCTTGTAACTCATTTAAATAAAGCATTTCTAGTGATGCCTCAGAAATAAATCAGCAACACACACAGGTGAAAGTCAAGCAAGGTTACCCTTAGCTTTGCAGATTTGGGAGCAAAATGCACAGAGAAAACCAAAATGGCTTTACTATGGATTCTTTCTCAGAGCAAGAGATCAGCCCTTCCACACATGCTACTTGCAAAGGTAGTGTTGGAAGAACCTAAGGAGAAGGGACATCCTTTGGAGCAAAGGGATCAAACAAGTTACCAAGAGTATGATCAAACACAGAAAATGTAACATTTTGTATTATTATTATTGCACAAATGAAAGAAAAGCCCTGAGCCAGACAATGAGCCCTAAGAGAACACAGTGTGCCAGACTCAGAAAGCACTCTCTGTCCTCTACTTAACAATGTGTACATCTTTGAACCAAATAAAAACCTGATGATGCCAAAACAGGAACCACTTCACAGCCCAGAGGAGTTTCCATTCTTTCCCTACAAGTTCATCTGCCCCTGGATACTCTGGCCCCTGATCTACCACAAGAGCCCTGACAAATTAGCCTGATGTTTATTTCTTTTTTTTCTCCAGGCTTAGAGCACTTCAAACGAGGCAAATGATCTCTTTTAATGGTGTGGGCATTGTAAGGCAGCCAGGGTGTGAGGTTACAGCCCATCATTTATTTTGCAGTAACTGGATGGTTGGTTCAAAACCAAGTGCACAGACAAAGCAGGAGGCTCTTGATGCCATCTGAGCTCTCATCCTCCTGATTTGATGGCAATGGGCTCACGTGTGCACACCCTCAGCTTGGTAAAGTGAGTCAGCATTCCTAAAATATCTGGCAACACAACAAAACAAGGCTCTTTAGGTTAGTTTTTTTCATATATCCCACATAAATAGAGAAGCTTTTTCAAGTAAAACAAGGGAATGCAAGAATTTCTTCCCTGTGTGTTTAAATAAAGAAATAGCACTACCAAAACCAAACAAAGTTTTGATTAAACCACTGAAAAGTCCATCAAATCTGCCACTAAAACCACAAGAAACAAAGCTCCAGAAGATCTGGAGAAGACACCAAGTCTATCCCTCTGCCTCAAAGCAGAATTAATGCCACAACTGTATTATTCCTAATAAATGCTTCCCCGAATTGTTCTTCCTGTTAAAGGAATGGTTGCCTTCTACTCCAAGTATAAAGAACAGCTTGAATTTAAAAGAAGAAAAAGGAAGCAGCAGCAAGGAAAGACCTTTTCATGAACTAAGATGACAGAATTAAGCCCACATCTAAAAAACTCCTGGTTTTAAAATATTTATAAACTTATAAATAGTAAATGCTGTATGAATTTAGTGTCTCCCATAGCCAAGCTGAAGTTTAAAATAGAAGTGGGGAGGCAGGGAAGGGAAAGGAGAGCTAAAACCAAGGGTCTCTGCAATGAGCATGGTTGATCTGAGTCTTCTTACAAGTTACGTTGCAGGAAGAAGACCCGAGAGCACTCTGCAAATAAAGGTCTTTTTTTTTCCCTTCAAAAGCATGAAAAGTGTCAAGTTTTATATCCATATTTTCTTGTCTCCTGCAGTTTTAGTGCCCACCTGCTTCACAAAATTGTTTTCTCTCAGGTGTCTCAAGAAGAAACTAATGCATCATGTTCTCAACCCCAGAAAGGTGTATGGCATATAATCATCCACAGCAAATCTCTCCTCAGTTTGATTCTCCCAGCTGAAATGAATAATACTGAAAGAGATATTAAGTTCTGCAGTAGAAATTGTATCCAACTTCTTTGGATTCTTATTTTGGTGTATCAAGACCCAGTGTATAAATTTGTCCTTCAACCTAATCCAGTCTCTCAGCAGTGAGTGAAGACACTGGGGAACACACACACACAGAGTCTGAACCTCATGTTTTCACAATATGCAATGCAAATAAAACATCTTTCTTATAGACGGCACTGGAAATAATCATGTAATGCTTCCACATTTAGTAGCAGACTTTATTATCTGACCCCTGTAACACGTGAAGATGAGTTGGGTGGAGGAGAAAGATGGAACATGATGCTCTCCAAGCACGCAAAGAAAACATGCCATGAAATGACACACAGAGGTTTAGATGTTGCACCAAACATCTTTGTTTAAAAATAAATCCAGACCCCTTATAGCCATCATGTCAGCTGCACACTCTGAGCTGAATGAATTTAAAGAAGTCTTATCAAGGTATGGAGATGCTCCTCAAGCAACCACACAACCAAAACAGGAGGAAGCTCACAGTAGCTTCTCAATACCTTCTTCATGGGGCATCAGAAAGGCTGGGGTAGGACTTTTGAACAGGGTCCAGGATGGCAGGACTAGGAGTAATGGATGCACACATCCCACTAAACAAATTTCAGAGTATTATAAGACCAACAAACCCAAGAGTGAAAATAATGATTAATCTGATGGTCGTGGGAAGGTCCAAGGAAAACTGAGAGTAGATATAACATCAAAAAAGAGTCATAAGAGGCAAAGAACTCTCTCAAATGGACTGCATGATCCATGGAGAGCATTATGACAACCAGTCTTTAAAAGCTAGTTGAAGTGTAGACCCTTCCAGGTTTTTTAATATGGTGGCTTGATGGCAAATGAAGAAAAAAAAAAAATAGCACCCTTATACCAAATAAAATACTTCAAAAGGTGGCAGGGAATAAAATATTCTCTTTAAAAGCTCAGTGAGATCCTGCATGATCTGCAGAGAAGCAGAAGACTTAAAAGAGTGAGAATCCTGGGCAGATGGCAGATCACAAAACAAGAGGTACTCCCACTGAACCGACAAAATAAAATTCACACCCGCAGCCATCCCCTTCCCCCCAATATCACACCATATGCTGCCGACAAGTTTCTCCCCTTCCTCCAAGCAGATTTCACAAATTAATAAAACTTTAAGGGAGCGGGCGAACCGCCAGTGCCATTAAATGCATCCAAATATATTAATATGTGCAAATTACTGTTGATGAACTGGCACGGAGCTATTCCCAACCATCCACAACAAGCAAATGGCGCCACATGCTGTTTGTGCCTCTTCCTGCTCTCCCCATCCACTGTATCTACCTTCTGTCCACATAAAGCCCAACTCTAAGAAGCAGATCTGAAAGGGCAGAATGAAGAGGTCAGGGTAAATATAATCCATAAAAGAACAAAATTGAAGCAGGGCTGGCCTTGTTGACAATGCCATGCTCTCTCTAATGGCACAGAGTTAATCAGGTTGAAATAAAGCAGGAAAATCAAGCTTTTGGTTGCTTAAAAGTAAGAAAAAGAACCTTCTCAAGCTGAGGGTGCATCAACCCTCAACAAGATGACTGACACATGTTAAGAACATAATCAGTGGAGCTAATTCTGAACTTCTTTATCTGAATCTAAGAAAAAAGTTCTTTCCTGTGAGGGTGGTGAGACACTAGAAGAGGTTGCCCAGAGAGGTTGAGGATGCCCCCTCAATCCCTGGAGGTGTTTAAGGTCAGGCTGGATGAGGAACTGAGCAACCTGGTGTAGAGGTGCGTTATGATATCAAGGGCAGTGGGGTTGGAACTTGATGATCTTTGGGGTCCTTTCCAACTCAAACCATTCTATGATTTTAATGTAGAGGTTATGAAAGTATCTTTGCCTTGACTGGCACCACTGCTCAGCAAAAACCACACCATCTGTGTGGAGAAAAGATTTGGATTTTAGAGGCTGACTGCATGATATTGACAAAAATGGCAACAGCCTGGAGCTTCATGTAGCATGGTCAAAAAAGGAGCCAAATCTCTGCTGACCTCATGGTTTGCTATAGAAGAAGGGGAAGGCCTGCATGTTCTGACAGACACAGAAAACACTTCCAGCACATCTGTTTTCCAGTAAGCATCCCCTGATTTATTCAGTTTTTTTAAGCCACTTAAGTCACAGAAACACCCTGATAAATTTTCTTTAAATTTTAAACAAACACAAGTTGCTTCCTCTAAATAAAATGATCTTGCTCTGAGGGCCAGAATCGTATTCTGGCCATGTATTGCTGTTGGGTGTTATTCTTAATAAGAAATATCCCATTCCCATGAAAATCTGTTCAAGCAGATGACAACAAGTGACTAACATTTCCTCCATTTTTCATACTAAAAGCCTGGTGTTTTGACTGAATATTGAAGTTCAATAATGACTTGAATAAAGTATAGGAAAGAAATTCAACTACCATTAGTGAAAGACAGGTAGGACATATTGAGTCAGCAGGTATTTTAGACTTCAACGTTAAATGTGCATCTAGGAGGAGAAAAAAGGGATTTTTGTGCTGTTACCCAAGTGGCTTCTAACTATGAAAGTTCACCTGAAGAAGTGCAGAAGACAATTATAGAATGTCAAACTGAAATACTGTCTGTAAACTATAAATGATGTGCAGGGATCAGTAACAACCACAGATCAACTCTAGAAACATCCAAAAGAGGAAAAAACAGGTTTAAGTTAGAAGTTTGGAATGTGATTCAAGCTCTGGATTGAGAAGGATCTCACTGTGAGCACACACAGTCTATCTGATCTTGTCTCAAATCCCCAAGAGCCACCTGGAATTACAAAATTCAAGTATTTCCTGAGTAATACAAATGGCTATTTCAAGACAGGAAACAAGAAAAATTGAACAATCTGGTTACTTCACCCACAAGCAGTTCTACCTTCCAGTCTGCAAGGGTTGTGTCTGAGGTGAACATCTCTGGAGATCAGAATTACAGCTTTATAAACTTTGATGTTTATGTCAACACTTCTTCACCTGCAGCCATGCTCCCAGTAGCTTATCTGGAGAACCAGAAATATTTTCAGGCCACTGTTTCCCTCCCTTTTCCACCCTTCCACAGGAGTTCTGTTACAGTATTTGTTCCACTTATGCTGCCCCATCACATTCCTCTGATCAGCTTCATACAGCTCCAAAACCCACCTGTGACTGCCATCTAGGTCTTGGTTTTGCCACCTCCCCCAGACATCATCTCTTTCATAGAATCATACAATGGTTTGGGTTGGAAGGGACCTTCAAAATCATCCAGTTCCAATCCTCCTGCCATAGGGGCAGGGACACCTCCCACTACACCAGGTTGTTCAATGCCTCATCCAGCCTGGCCTTAAACACCTCCAGGGACTAAGGGGCCATCCACAACCTCTCTGGGCAACCTCTTCCAGTGTGTCACCACCCTCACAGAAAGGAACTTCTTTCTTAGATCCAGCCTAAACCTCCCCTGTTCCAATCTGCATCCATTACTCCTAGTCCTGCCACCCTGAACCCTATTAAAAAGTCCTAGCCCAGCCTTTCTGTAGCCCCTTCATGTACTGAGAAGCTATTATGAGGACCCCCCCTGAGCCTTCTCTTCTCCAGTCTGAAGAACTCTCAAACAAGAGCTACCCCCTCTCCTTTTCCTCACCCCAGAATCCCATGTGGCTCCTGCTAATTACTCACATGTCTTGGGACTCTAATTCTTCCCACTGTTAATATACCAATCTTGAGCCACAAAGTCACTTTGTGACTAATGGGAGACCAGCTGATCCCAAGTTAATACTCTGTGTACTCAGGATAACTGATCTGCTGGGAGTATTAATTATACCAGAGCAAGAGAAACTTGGCAAAAGAGATCTTGAAAGATACTGCATTACTTTCACTACCAGTTCTAGATTAGAAAATAAATCTGCTTGTGAACTTGGAGCTTGCTTATTCTCTGCCCTGCTGCAGGCAGCCTCTTTACAGACAGGAGAAGACTGAAAAAAAATCATCTTTTACTCTGCTAGAATCTTCTTTAGAAATTGTTACATCTCACCTAATTCTTCTTATAAAATTTGGGGGTTTACAGGATGCTTGGAATATCAGTTTCAACCCAAAACCCAAGAAGAACATTCATTTCAGTGAATAAAAAGCTAGGAGTTTTTTGCACAGTGTTTCTTCTAATGAAGCATCAGTTCCATCCTCCATTATAACATTCATTTCATGACTGAGTAATCTTCAGGTTTAACTCGTGGTGCCAACAAAAACAAAGGATCCTGCACCTCTACCAAGGTTGAAACAACTCAAAAAGTGGAATCATCATGAGATAGCTAGAAATATGGAACTTAACAAAACAAATACACCTTTTTTGGGCAGATAAGGTTCTGCCAGGGAGTAAAACATTCCACCTAAATGAGCGTCACGGGAAACTACAAAACCTATTTTAGCACTTGAGTGTATTCTAGATAAAAATAACATCAAGTTTGAGGTATTTTATTATTATTAGGGCTCAGTATCATATGCAAGTCCTTTCCACACCAGAGTATCCTTTTCAAGGCCATGCTTATCCACGTTTCAGAGTATTGTCCCACCTACTTTTGTTATAATACTTCTCTTTCACAAACATTGTGGAAGGTCACCATGGAGCAACTGAACATGTTGTCTCCAAACTGACACCAGTGCATCTCTGGAGGTAAGACAGAAGCAGCCAACACCCTTTGCCCTCCTCTTAAAACAGCTTTGCAGGGAGCATTTTACACATAAAAGGAAGCTGGTTGTGCTTCAACAGCCTCTTTTGTAAACACAACTCATCAACAGATGTGCAACACCTCTAATAGATGGTTATCAACATCAGCTTTGTTTTCCAAAGCAATAAAACAGGACAGGATGCCCCTACTCTGAGCTATTTACCTACCTCAGAAGACAAACTGGATTAGCTATTATCTGCTATGGGATTGATAAGAACTTGGATGTCAAAAGAATTGAATATTAGAAAAAGAAATAAATAGGAATGTCCAGATAATTGCAGTGTTTCAGGCAGCATAGGGGCTCTTCACTGATCTGAAGCTGCAAACAGACAAGTGTCAATGTGAGGAAAGCAAAAGGAAAAAGCTTCTGAAGGAAAAAAAATATATTTAGCAGCAGGTTAGATGGCAGAGAAAAGGCTCAAGGACAATGGCAGGTCTTTTCTTCCTTCAGCTAAACCCCCAATGTATTTTATGTGAAAGAAAGCTAGTCTTTGGCTTTTAACCATAGCCCAAAACTGCATTATGTCTCCTGGGTGCTTTTATTTTTTTTTTTGCCCCCCCTTCTTTCTAAATCTCAACACACAGACAGCTCCAGGGCTCAGTAGGGGAAATTATTAAAATCCAGCCTGCAGAAGTAAAGAGATCAGTCATTCCCCTCATCCCCTGTGTTTCATGAGCATCCCTCTGTCCACGCAGTGTTGTATGAGATTTCATGCAACCACGATGTGTCCTTTTTTAAACAGACTGAAAAATTTCAAATCCTTTCAGAGGAAGCACAGCATTCCCTCAGACTGGAAAGGGAAACACAGAAAATCTCTGCCATCCTTCAGAAAGGTCACAATCACCTTCAGAATCCCATCAAACTTTTTTTTCTTTGGCCCTGTAAGTTCTGTGAACTAATTTATAAGAGTTATTTACAAAATACACTGGAGTTGCAAGGAACACAAAATCCCAGTGAGAACACGATGCAAGCAATCACTGCCTAGTTATTTTTTCTTTAAGTCCAGATGTTTTTTCTATTCCACTATTACAAAACCATAGGGCTCTCCTTTAGAATTACCATTCTATACACATTTTCAACTTAGAACTTCCTCCTTGCTTCCCAGTCCATTTTTTCCAGATAAGCACATATTTTGGATTAGATATGATTTACTGGTTTAGAAACATGACATTAGAAAGCTATACACAAAGTACTCTGACAAAAGTAAATACGTGCTGAAAGCATGATGTGTTCTCATAAGAAAAAAAAAGCTTCAAAATGAAGGGGGAAAAAAACTTCTTAAACAATTTCCTACTTCCAACATCCACAGATACATCTCCAATGTTGTAGTTTCATCATTAAACTGTTACTGTGCATTTAAAAGTATATGAAAGTGACAAATAATCTTCATCAGAGTTTGACAGAAAGCTGATTTAATCCCTTATTCTCCCAGGCTCAATACAGCAGAAAAAAGAAAATAAAATGGGAAAAACCCATAAGATTCCATTCCCCTTACCCAAACACTCTGGTTGTAAGCAGATAGAGCTGAATTTCAGAGTTATTTGCTGCAGACAACTGAACTCTGAACATAAAACACTTGATACACATCTCAAACTTCTGTTTGACAGACAGCAGTGAACAAATCACACCTTTTCAGAGTCAATATAAAATTGAAGAGACTATTTAGAGTTCAAAACATGAAGCAGAGAGACATCACTGTCTGCTGAAATCTCATTTTACCCACAGAGTTAAGGTTGCAGTTGAACTACAGGATTTCACCTTCACCAGAGATCCCATACAGGTGTTTGAAGACTAAGTTAACAGCACTGATTTCTGCTTAAATCCTTATATGCACATATAAAGTAAAAAAAAATGTGTTTTTTAGTGGTTACACAGATGAATCAGCAGCAGCACCTGAAGTGCCAGAGCAGATACCCTCCTACAGTCATAAAAAGGTAGTGTAAAATAGGTTTTTTATCCTAATGGTCAAGGAAATCAAGTACAATTATCTCAGGCTAAGAAATATTCATGGGAAAAAAAAAAATCACAGAATTTTGCATGTACAAAAGTGGCTGAGAATCAGCTTCAGCAAGGATTTTTAGAACTTACCTATGGTGCAGTTTGTGGTTATTTTTCTCCGCTTGGGGTTATGTCGTAGCAATTCTAACTCTCTCTTGGTTGGCTCCCATGTTGAATACTTCTCTCCAATGCCTGAGGAGAAGAAAAGAAAGTTTCAGGCAGTTGTTTAGTAAAAGGATTTTCACTATTTATTCAAGTAAAAAAACAAAATAAAACACTTTCAACAACTGTCCATTAAGTTAGATCCAATCTGTGTACAAAAGACTCTTTTCTTTTAACCCTCCTCCCCTCCAATAAAATATTGGTCAGGAAGTTATCAACGAATGTTCCAGTAAATGAGAATTCAAAGTATAAAAAAAGAGCTTTTTTTAAACTCTTAGAGTATCTATCCCAAGCAAATTTTCTGCTATTGGATTGTAACTCTCTTTTCAGTTAAAAGGAAGCTCCAGCACAAGATAGGGTCACCACATGATTCTAGGGAGAGGATGCAGGATAACCAGAAAATATCAATTAACTTTAGAGAAATTATTAAAACTAATCAAAAAACACCCAACTTAATGGACAGGTACAGGCTTTATCATTACAGATGAACAGCAGGTTTTAGTAATTCAATATAATGAACAGTTACTACATGTAATAGGATATACCATTACAGAGCATGATGTCTCCTTACAGCTGTTGATGTAGGTGTGGATATTAGCAAATTCTACATATTCACTATATTGAATTATCTAGTATTACCTAAAAATGCAATTAGTAGAAGTAGGTTTAAGCATAGCCCTCTCCCCTCCAACCAAAAACTATCCCAATAATTCACACTGCTCCTCACAAGCTGCAGCTAAAATGTAATTCTTCTCTTTCAACAACACTGTTTCCCATGGATCAAAGAAAAAAGCAGCAGAAAAGAGGTAAGTAGCAGAGAGAACAGATGTGAATTAAACAGAGAGTTGTGTGAGAAACACAGCAGCAAGGACTCATGTGCTGACCAGCCAAGGGCTGCTGCAGCATTCTATGTAGTGCAGGGAAATCACTACACAAGGTCAGTCACAGCAAGTCACAAAAGCATTAAAAGAAGAATAATCAGATGACAAGCCATCTATTCTAAAACTGAAGATTATAGTCAATTAAAGAGTTATTTCTCAGAATGCACGGGGAAGAAACAGTGCTGTGCTACAGAAAAATAAATTATAAATCATACATATGAAAAGGAGAGTAGAAGAGATAGCTGGAGGCTTCCACGCTCTGCATAATACACATTAAATTTTAATAGCTCTTTGATCTTCGTTTTCAGAAATGGCTATGCCTGTCAGACACTACCCACCCAAAAACATTCAACTCTTAGCTACTACTGACCCTCCAGGTTCTAGTAATAAAAGGTCTCATTTGCAGATTCTCGAGGACTAGAAAATTTTTATTTACACAGATGCACCCATCGCTCACTTTGACTCAACAAGAGATTATGCAAGAAGCATAAGAAAAGAACACCAGAATCATACAGTCCCTTTCCTTTTCTCCAAGTTTCAGCATCAAGCTACAACACCCAGGAAAACAGCAAAGGAAACTAATTACTGTGTAACAGATTGATGAGGTAAAACATCAGCAATGCTTTGAACACATGATACAGCATCAGCATGAATGAGGCAACTTTAGAGACGCACATATGGACAGTTCACATCTCACACAACATTGGCTTGCACTAAGTTTTACAGGTACTCAGCTCAGTTCATATTTATAATAATCCTTTTGGAATTTATATAGCAAAGGAAAGCTCAAAGTGATTCTTAACAGCGTGTGGGTATCAGTTATTGAGCTGGAAACCTGGAACTCTCACATTTGGCTTCACTGTAGCTTAAATGTGGTCAAAGAGTTGGTATCATCATCATGAAATATCATCATAAAGTTTTTTTAAAACCAACCTTGGATATGTGCAACTCCTGGTTTACATCAAACATAACAAAATTCACACCTGGAAACATATGTGTGCTCAGCTTTAGGCAGGCAATAGTTCCACACGTCAGAGGATTGTTTATATATATACTTTTACATATATATATATATAACTATATAGCTTAAATGCTTCTAGAGGATGCAGATCAAAGCATCTGACAAGAGCAACTCTTCAAGTCAAGTTAAACACAACAGACTGGATTACTCTGCAGGATTCTGGGTGAAACAAATATTGTGGAATTAAAAAGAAATGAAAGCAAACAGAAAACCAGGGACAGCTGATGCCACAACAAACAGCAAAACAGAAAAATTCTTTCACAGAAGCCTTTCATTAGGAAGAGCACAAGTTAAAGAGACAGAAATTGAAGTGTTCTCTTCCAGCTATAGAACAGAACAATACTACTGAGGTTTTATTTTTTTTAATACTACTGAAAATTTGGAAAGACAGAACCATTCATTAAAAAAAGATCAGAAAACATAACACGAGCAACACAAACAAAAAAACTCCACATAAACAAAATGACAATACTCCAAAGGAAAAAATGTTTAATAAAAGGCTCAGTAACACTCACAAACATGCCAAAAACTCCAATAGGAGCTACTTTCAAGATATGCCAAACATGCACATATTACTATCAACAATTAAAGGAAAGTACTATTATAGGAGTGAAAATTCATCATTTCAAAAATGATGCTATAAAAACAGAAAGAGATTCAAGTCAGCATGTGAAATCTTCATCCAAGAATTAATTTTATTAAGTAAACCACACAAACTGGCATTTTTCAGAGACTTTATCACGGACACATGGATGAGTGAAGGAAAAGGTGATGAAAGCTCCAATTTATTGATGTCACAATTTTGGAAGTGATCATTAATGTAGATGGGTTTTTTTGCTGTGCTTCAGCAAATCTCTTTTCCCTTCCCAAAGATAAAAATATTAATTAGGATGAAGGGCTCTGTGTATTCTCACCTCCTGTTATTAAATAATATTCAACAGCAGAGGAAAAAAAAATGGCAAAGGTGCAACTGTTCAGAGTTATAGGATATAACCCTGAACTACAGCTGGACATGGGAACTTGGCATACTAAGAATTAGGAGGGTATGAAATGAATCTCCTTATATTTGGGGTTTTTCTTAAAGTTTTTTTCCTCCAGGCATCGTGTTATTATGTGAGCATCTAATAAAGTATATCCTAATGCCCTTCAAGGATTGTTCATAGCAATACACAGCTTTGACAATTCCATTTTTAAGCCAATCTCCTTTTTTGCAGGCTGATTTCACTCTTCAGTTCTTTACATTTGGCAGCAATACCTGAGGTAAACTGACTCTGTGACAGAAACAGAAAACCAAGACACTGAGTTTGGAGTTTGTACTAATCTTGACATTCAGTTGGGAGGAAGAAAGGTTTTCTCCTCCCTTAGAATCTTGTAGATATCACAAGTCACTAATTGAAGGAGGGGATGGATCAAAGCAATGGAAAAAGGGAGGAAAAAGGATTAAGTAATTCTCCATTATTTCTCCCATGTATCTCTCATACCTTAGATAAATCTGCAGGGAAACACACATGGCTTCATGATGAAAAGCCATAAAACAAAAGATCCTATTATATGACTTTAAAGGAAAAAAGTCTGTTCTGTGTACTCCAGTAATTTCAAGTGTATCATTGTCTGTTCCTTATTGGTTATTACAGATTTACTCTTCTGGGACAAAAGATGCAATGTTCATATTCATATAAATATTGATATAAATCTATATTTAATATGCTATTCATTAGGCAGTTAACCAGTGGAGAAGTGGTTTTTCTGCCTGGCAATTCCACCCTTCATCACTCAACTTCATTCACCTTACCCTCTTGGACCACAACCTCCTCATAGCTGTAATTAGCCCTGATTATAAACTGCAGCAGCCTGATGTCCACTGGAGGGACAAACTGGCTGCTTCTCAGGCCAGAAGGCACAAATGATTAACTCAGCAATTGATGTAAGAAACTGCACTTAGAATTCACAGATTCAAAGGCAGGGGAAGGAGCTGGGGGAGTTCCCTCCTCCATATCATCATGAAAAAATGTTCTGTTCTTGCAGTTGATTAATTGGCTGCCCAAATCTACACTGTTCCAAAGGGTATGAAGGAATTTTCAGAAGAGGTGAATGGGCTAAATGAAAGGCTTAAAAAGCATTTTGCTTTGCTTTAAAAAGCAGTGCCTTGTGCTGAAGCATTTTGAACTGTAACATTTTATTGTCACTGACCACCTCACTGTCCCTTCTTCCCAATCTACTCCCTTCAAAACAGGGAATAAGCAGGAAGCAGAATGGAATGTGTAGTAGAAACTAAGTGGAAAGCAGCTACACTTTAGAAATGCCAACAGAAAAAAACTCTAGTTAACACAATGTTTGCTGCTATTTTTAAGACTGGAAATGAGGTTAGGAATGGTTTGAAGTCACATCAGCCCTGACAAAGGCTGTCACATCGAAACAGGATGCCGTGGATTCAGTTAAGAGGCATTACTAGACAGAAGTCATCTGTCTTCAAACACAGACTTTCCCACTTTAAGAAAACATACCCCCTAGAGGCCACTGGAAATGGAAGATGACAAGCTTTATAACTGATGCTTAAAAGCTACTCAGTTAAAGGTAAATGCTAACTTCCTTTCCAAAAATAAAAAAAAAAAAAGGAGAAAAGGTTTGTTTCCAAGTAGTTCTATCAAGGAAAGGGCATATGAAATCAAGTCTGCTGTGATTATTCAATCATTGGGACATATCCAAGCAAGAGGAAAACAATTTGCACGATAAAACTGGCATTCTTAACTGTGATTCATGTCTAAAATGGCAGGATAATCAGCAAAGGGACGCTTGTTAGTGAAGTGCGTCTCCAGCCCACGCCTCTTACCTGTCATTGTACACTGGTAGTGAGAAACCACTGTTGGGGTGAAGGCTAAAAAAGAAAAAATTAGGGAAAGCAAACTGAATAAAAACAAATGTGTGTACAGATATTTGTGTGTCAATATTTCTACATAGATACTGTGCGTGTACCACGAAAGCACAGGTGTGTAAGTAAGCTGGCACATTCTATTTTAGAAAAAAAAAATTATAATTAAAGGAAAAAGAAAAAAAAAAAAAGATCACACACAAGGGTGGCATTTCATGTGAGGGGAACAGATTTATTGCTTGTATCACCTGAATTAGCCTAAAGGAGTAGACTGTTACATTTTCTACCTAATACAGGTCTGAACTCTGATATTATGCAAGGTTTGCAGGATTAATGTTAGATATTTTTTCTACTTTTTTTTTTTGCCATTAGAAATAAACTATTTCTGCTACAATCAGGTGTGGTGCACAGGTTAAACTAACAGTCTAACCCTGGAAAGCAACAGCTAGACAGCTCTCTCTCTCTCCCAAAGCCTGTGCTCCTACATCTACAAAGCTTTCCCTTCCCCTTAGTGGTTTTTTGTTGTTTTTTTTTTTGCCATTGACAAATGGGAGGGACAGGTATGATTAAAAACAGAAACAAGAAATTCAGGCAGGAAAACCAAACCTTGTAATTTCCAAGCTTTTCGTTGTTCTTCTTTGGCAATTTGTTCCATGTCTTTGTCGTATATGTAATCTTGACACATAAAGCAGTATATACCCCCATACAAAAGGTCTATGGCTGCAAAAGAGAAGGGAATTTGGGAAAAAAAAAAAAGAGACATGAGTTTGTAAACTAGAAGATAAATTAAAACAGGTTTCCAAGTCAGATGCTCTTTCTTCTCAGTGGTCCACAAAAAGTAAAATGTGTGGCTTAGAATCTGGAGAATAAAAAAAATATTTAAAAAAAGAAGAAGAGAGAAAGAAAGAAGGAAATTTTTCCACAGTGTGAGTTATTCAATTGCTTCTAGCACAGCAAGACAACAAATCACCAACTGCCTTCAACTTGCTTGTAATTCACAATATACAAAGACACCAGTAACCAAAAGGTGTGATTGCAGTGACTGACAAAAAACACAAGAAGAACTAGTACTGAGAGATTTGATATGTAAACTTTAGATGTCTAAGACTTCAATGATTTCTATTTAAAGCCATTTAAACAATTAGAAAGCACCTAGCCAAATGAAGGCTCAAACAAGACACCACTGAAAGCTCAAAGATACTTCTGCAGGGTAAAAAGTTTTCTGGAGCAGTTTCTTCCAGAAGTTATGTTTCACAATCTCTCTTGTTTTATGGACCTGTGAATGCTGACCAATGTTGAAACTATTTAAACTACCTTCATCAAAAGAACCCAAGAAAAAAAAAAAAATCAGCTAACTGGGAAATGACATTTTGCTTCAACAAATACCAGGGAATAAGTAAGCATGAACCAGCAAATTGCTGGTTTTCAGTACATATACATATAGAAAAAAAACAACACTAAGCCAAGGGGAGAAGGGAAAAAAACACCCTGCAGTTTAATTGTGGTATCAGAGTGGTTTTTTTATTCCACTACCTATTTCACTTGCAGTTGTGCATAGCTTTCGATAAAGAATGGTTGAAAATCTACAAGTACTGGCCTCAAACCACAAAAATCAACTATTATTCTCAACATATTGTAGAAAACCCTACAAACAGCCTCCTCTAAATATCAGAACAGAGCTGGCAGAACATTAAATGGACGGGGTCCTCTATGAGCATCAATACTCATAGTAGCTTCTCAATACCTGAAGGGAGCCTACAGAAAGGCTGGGGTAGGGTTTTTTAATAGGGTCCAGGATGGCAGCACTAGGAGTAATGGATTGAAATTGGAAGATGGGAGGTTTAGGCTGGAGAGAAGAAAGAAGTTCTTTGCTGTGAGGGTGGTGAGACACTGGAAGAGGTTGCCCAGAGAGGTTGTGGATGCCCCCTCAATCCCTGGAGGTGTTTAAGGCCAGGCTGGATGAGGGACTGAGCAACCTGGTGTAGTGGAAGGTGTCCCTGCCCCCATGGCAGGGGGTTGGAACTAGATGATTTTAAAGGTCCCTTTCAACCCAAACCATTTTATGATTCTAAAAGGTCATGCTCAGAGGATTCCTTACTTTCCCCAGCTTCCTGGATTTGATGAAGTGTAGATATCAAGATGAAAAACCATCAAGAGACCACCTCACACAAACCACTTGTTCAGAGCAGAATGAATTTAGGATGGAAAGAATCAGAAAATTTAACAGAAACACTGACTGAGTAAAAGCCATAATTGTCCAGTGCTTGATTAAGGACTCTTGAGAAAATATCCTCTCTTCAGCATACTTATGTGAACAATACAGTGGTGTATATGCCAACTCTTTTAAGGTCATTAGAAAGATTGCAACAGGTTTTTGGACAAAATTGTCTCAAGCAGCAGTGACAGGCCAGCCACACAGGTCTGATCAGGGCACAAAGGGCAGGCAGAAGTCATTCATGAAAAACAAAACCTGGCTGGCTGCTCAGTCTCAGGATGCCAGGGAAAGGATCTGCTAGTAAACTTCTTAATTAGTTCAATAATCTTCTCCTGAAGTGTCCTTTTTCAACCCGACTAAATTGGTGACTCTTTTAGCCAGTATCCTAAAGTCAACATCCTCAGCTAATTCATACTCCCTGATTTCTCACATCAAGTGTTAATCATTAAACCTGTGCCAGATAATAGTCTCAAGTTCACAAGAAGTGATGTTGTGGACTTGAAGCCACCTCTCCACTTGTTCTTCTATCCAATATATTAAACACAAAACAACGGTCTGATTACATTCTTTTAGCACCTAGAAACATCTCATCAAAAGATGTGAAGTAACAAGACTCACAGACCAAGGTATCACTTTGCTTGAGCTGCTGGAATGCAGGATCTTTAATCAGATGTCTATTCTGGTGACTTTCACAAGGTACCTTAGCAATCTGAAGGACAGACTCCCTGACTCACCTGTTCCTAATAAAATCCTCACATACCACACATTTTGATACAAACCATCTCCAAGAAGCCCTAGGACAGACCTAGAGATGTTTGTAATTGACACAATTTCCTTGTATTTGAGGGAGATGGGAGATGCCTGCACAGTAAAAAACCTAACATGAATGAAACAGAACAGGAAAAGGCTAGCTTGAATTGTCCCCAGTCTTCAAAGTCACAGAAAGGTCAATGCTATCTACCCCTTTCACAGCTGGATAAAAATTTTACACTGCACTAATGATTCCCAACACAGTGGAAATGGTGGCCCGACCAGGGTGATGGACTAACTAACAGAGACCATGTCATGCAGAGAGGGAAAAAAAGAAGCACCAATCACTGGATCTTACTTCACTTCTTCATCACCCACATCCACAGCTTGAGGAATATATTAGAATCATACAATGGTTTGGGTTGGAAGGGACCATAAAGATCATCTAGTTTCAACCCCCCTGCCAAAAGCAGGGACACCTCCCACTACACCAGGTTGCTCAATGCCTCATCCAGCCTGGCCTTAAACACCTGCAGGGATTGAGGGGGCATCCACAACCTCTGTGGGCAACCTGTTCCAATATCTCACCACCCTCACAGGAAGCAACTTCTTTCTTCTACCCAGCCTGTATCTCCCCTCTTCCAATTTCAATCCATTACTCCTAGTCCTGCTATCCTGGACCCTATTAAAATAACAGTATTATTAATATACACCAAACAGCCAAGCAGAAGCAAAAGCAGAGATATTATTATGGTCAGAGTGTGAATGCCTGATTTATATTGCTGAGGGAAGCAGAGATAACAAAGGATGTATTTTAAGAACACTCTGGACTATGATCCCGAAGCCTCCTGAAACATATAGGAGTTAGCTGGAAAAACATCACTTTCAGTGCTCAGACAGCTGCTACAGCCGAAAATCTATGGTATTTCTTAGAACTGTGATTAAGTGTGCAGCAGCTCCTGCCAGTCTCCATGGAGACCGATGTTGGCTCAGCAAAAAGTCACCGAGTGTTTTAAAATAATTCTTTTTCATTTTGAAATTTCAGAGCGCTTAACTCGTTTTTTGCCTCTCCGATGTTATTTCCCCAACCAAAAAAAAAAAAACCTGCAGCAGGAAAAGCAACTGAAAGCAGCAGTGCAACATTTTAAAAAGTATTTTTGCAACTCCTTTCACACACAGCAGGAAATTAAATACCAAAACTTACATGGGAANCCTCTTCCAATTTACACCCACTATTTCTAGTCCTCCCATCACATATCTTATTAAAAAGTCCTCCCCAGTCTTTCTGTGGCCCCCTTCAGGTATTGAGAAGCTACTATGAGGTTCTCTCCTCCAGGCTCAACAACCTCAACTCCTTCAGCCTGTCTTCATAAGGCAGTTGCTCCAGCCCTTTCCAAAACTTGGAATCAAGTAGCCAGGTTGTACAATCTTCATATTATGTGTATTTGTGCACTGGAGACATTATATTTAGCTGCAAAAAAGAATCCTTTTTGGGATGATACAATGCTGTTTTCTGTACTTTGGCTTGGATAATTAACTCTTGCCCTTTTCATCTAAAGGCTATTCTTTTTGGGAAGTACTTAATTGTCAAGTACCACCACAGAATAACTACATCAGTCTTCAAGCAAGAGAGTATCTTCAAAGAATCATCCTCCTCTGTGCAGTTTTGGGTTTTTTTTTCTTTAAAGATATTTCACAACAGCGAATCCTACCTTGTACAAAAAATAACTTAGAAAAATTTAGGCTTTCCACATACATAGATAAACAGCACCCAACATGTGCAGTCAGAAAGGTCTTTTTTAAAAGGTTCTCCATAAATATGGTAAAAACATTGCAGTGTTTATATAGTATCCACAGATAAACAGGAAGATGCTGTCTACACTTCCCAATTTAGCATTATTTTTTTAAACTTTAAACCTGGACTTCAACTTATACTGGCACAGAAGGTTTTTTATACATTTATATATATATATATACACACACACATACACTTTACCAGAAATCCTCAGACAGACTTTTCCTAGACTAATTTGTACTTCTGCATTGGTAAACATTCCCAAATAATTTTACCTACTGAACTGACTTCAAAGAGCTCTTTGAGATTACACCATATAAAAAAGCTATTAAAAAACCCCATGTTGTCATAAAGAGCAGGAGTTTTTTTTCCAGTTTTCAAAGAGTGCCTGAGGTTGGCAAAGCCCTCTGGAGGCCAATCATGTCTAACTCAAGCTCAGTCATTAGAGGAAGTCACTCAGGACCACAACCAGATGGCTTTTGAGCATCTCCACGGACAAATGCTCCACAATCTCTTGGGCCAACCTGTTCCAGTCCTTGGGTCACCCTCACTGTGAAGATGACCAGCCAGAAGCTCTCATCTTTCATTTTCTGCTTACTGCTTCTCCAATGGGCAACATTGAAAAGAATTCAGGTTCCACCTTTTTTCACTATTCTTTTAGATATTTTACATAGTGATGAGATCTTCCTGAGCCATCTCTTCCGGAAGACAAACTGGTGCAGCTCAGCACTAAGCCTTAACCTTAAGCTCTCAGCTTTTCCTCAGACAAGATGTTCTAGAACAACCATCTTTATGGCCCTACACTGGACTTGCTCCAGTAGCTCCAGACTCTTCCATACTGGGTAGCCCAGAACTGTACTCACCAATTTCAGACATCATCTAATTTCCAGTTTATATAAATTCAGAAAAATGAAAATATGATTATTTCTACTTTAGTTCTTACATAATATTGCTGCCTTCCTTGTCCCTGTCCATGGCAGGGAGGTTGGAACTGGATGATCTTTAAGGTTCCTTCCAACCCAAACCATTCTATGACATTAAGGATTATGATTCTGTTACTCTCAAAAGCTAGAACTTCACAAACATTATGGATATGCCGTACTACTCTCTAATATTCTATTTTTCATGGCATTTACAAACTTGAGCTAATCCACCACAGAGCCTAAATTTCTTCTTTCTTCACATATTTGAAGAAACAAACTAATGATTTGCTTTTTCAGATAAACTTTTCCAGAAATACTAAAAACTTACACATCAGTTTCTTAAGCACAGGCACAGAGAGCACTGTTGGCCTTCAGCAGCACCTTTGTCTTCAGGGAAAACAGACTGTCCCACAAGCAATTAGGATAAATTAAATGAGCATGGTGGCCACACTGGTTTAGAGAAAATTTAGTCCATGAGATAATGCCTATTTTCCTGTTTCTTTATCACACCATCAAGACACAAAACTGGAAGCAAGAAGCAAAGTCAGAAGAAAACAAGCCCAAAACTTTAAATAATTGTCATTGTTACTTCATTAGTCGTCTTAGTGATAGGAATTATGTTTTTCTCTTTAGCAAGAACAAAACCAGAAGTTAACATGACCTCCTGAACAAAAGTTCACTGAAATAAACACTCCAGTTCATTATTTTATACTTAGCAAAAAAAGAAAAATCTTTGTCTACACACATTATTCTCCCCCCATATATGGCATTAATTCATAAATACTATGAAACTAAGCAGTAATAATTCAATTTCTATTGAATTGTAATGAAAAACTTCTGTGATACAGTGGAAGCTTAGGCATAAAAATCCTTCCAGTGCCACTTTGGAACACAAAATGAAATAGGAAGGGCATGAAAACACCCTCCTTGTGTTATTCATTTGAGTTTTGGGGCTTGTTGAAGGCCCCATCCCTGGAGACATCCAAGGCCAGGCTTGCTGAGGCTCTGAGCAACCTGATCTAGTGCAGGATGTCCCTGTCACTGCAGGGAGCTGGACTGGGTGGCCTTGGAAGGTCTTCTAAGAAAATCTTCTAAGGCTCTACTAAGATTCTATGAAATAAAGTTGAAAATAATGCCACTAATCTACCCCAAACAACAGATAAAATTGATCACTGTCTAACAAGTTGGTTACCCAAACATATCCCAGGTTACCCAAACCTGGAATGAACAGGGATAATAAGGTGAGTTAAAAAGCACGCTGAGGATCTTACCTAAATTGTGTCGCTTTGTCTTTGCGTGCTCGTGAATATGTTTCTTTGTAAAACAGCCAAAGAAAACACAGTAGAGGCAAGAGTGGAGTCTGTTCAGGTGGGCACCACACATATGACAAATGCACGACTTGGCCTGGAACAGAGAAACAGACACAGACTTTGAGTGACAGAAACACAGCTCCATGTCCAGGTGGAAGGGGTAGAGAGTTAACTTTTAGCTTTCCCTTTTATTTGCTGCAGACCAGAGAGGGAAGAGTTCTGCCCCCATGTAACAAAACACCAACTAAACCTATCAGTAGAGAAAACTTCTCCATTCATCCAACATTCTTCCAAGTCTTGACTGGGTTGCAGGTCTCATCTAAGGATAGATGATGGATCAATCCATTTACAACTCTCAGCCTGAAGTTTAAGAGATTTTCAAGCCAGGTTAAGAAGCCACCACTGGTGGAATACACAGTCCTACTTTTCCCCCATTCCAGGTGTACATTTCTATTCCCAAAGCAACCAGGTAAGAGCTGGATGTCCTGCACAGCCACCACAGCTTTGCTGCTCAACAGTCCCCATGCTGAAGTGGCTCATATCTCACTAACCTCAAACCTGAAGTCAGAATAAAACTAGTCTTTTGTCATGTTTGCTGTTTTTGGGGGAAATGGAGTAGACACAGAGATCAGAACCCAGTCTGGATGAGGCACTGAGCAAACTGATCTAGTGGGAGGTGTCCCTGCCCATGGAAGGGGGGTTGGAACTGGATAATCCTTAAGATTCCCTCCAACCCAAACCATTCTATGAGGGAATAAGAGGAGCTTTGAGTGCAAGCACTACACCATCAGTCTCTCCAATTCATTAAAGCAGCATAATGGAGTTTGAAAATTAATATGAAGTAGGTACACAGCATTCCATTTCTCTGTTACTCAGACTCTGTCACATTCATTCATTAGATTTCTCCATACCAGCCCACAAAATAGCAGCACAGCATCAATGCACACCAGTCAAAGAGTTACAGAAGTCACTTTTGCTACTCTCAGACTGGCTTTGAATCAAGTCTGGAGAAGTGATGTGCTGACTGTTGCCCAGAGTGACCCAGAATGGGGAGGTAAGGTGATGAGAGTTGCCATGAGTGATTAGAAATTAATAATAATGTAAGCCTGACACAAGGGTTTGCATTGCTATGATTTGATTCCCTGATAACAATTCATTCTAACAAGCAGACAAGAGGGAAAAAAAAAAAAGAGGCAATTATAAGGTTAAGTAGAACTTTCTGACTCTCAATCATATTTGAGGCACTCTTCAACACCCAAAACTTACTTTCTTTCAGCATTTAACTCAGCAACTTCAACAAATCCTTTGAAAAAATTAACCTGCCTAGTAAAAGAGGGTGAGAGCTAATTCTTTTGCTTAGCACCACCAAAACCTGGTCAGGTGCCAATACCATCTAACTAGAGGACAAAGGCAGGAGAAATTCCTAGCAATAAATTCACTTTTCACCTCTGACAACAGCAGCTGCACTCCGACATATGTTCAAGAGTAACTGAACTTCTATAACAGCTCAGAGCTGCAGAGATCACTGACAGAGGGAGGCCTTATTTTGCAAAGCAATCTGAAAATACTGTTCCTTTGCTTCTCAGTACAGAAATAACGTTTTTCTTCCATATTAAAAAAAAGAGTTACTACAATGCAGTTACCACCTAGCCCAGGAAGTGCATTTCATCCAAAATAACACCCAAAGTTCTTCAGCCCTATTTGCCCAGCCTGCCACAACTTAAAATCAGTCCTGAATAAATGATGCATGATGCTGTTCTCATCTGGCATTTCTCTTTCAGAACACTTATGGCTGTTAAAAAAATAATCAACGAAGCAGCCTGCAGCACCTAATTTATTTTGAACCTTCAACAACATAAAGACTTAAATCCCGAATCGTACATATTGTGCATTCGGATTTTCATCTGATTTCTGCTAGATGAAAATAGATGGGTTGAATCAAACTCCACACACCTACAGAAAGAAATATTTTAAAGCAGGGCCAAGAAAAAAAAAAAATCAAATCCCCCACCAGCAGCACAATTTCCATCTTTAGCAAAATACTGCAGAACTGTCAAACTGTTGCCTGACGGTTGCTCTTTGGCTGCTAAAGCTAAATAGGATCAGCCTATCTGTTAAGATTGCTGCTATGACAACTCTAGCAACTAGCTATTTTACTTAGCCAGCTAAAAATAAAATCTTTTAGCATTAGACCTATTGTAAACAGATGACAGAAGTATGTAAAACAATCCTTTGGGGCTAAAAGGCAAAAAATTCATACCCCACGAGTTTGTGTTTCAAGGAAAATTGAGAGAAACTGAAGAACGCAGAGAAAAAAATTAGTGCTAAGTTAATAGAGAAGTTCAATCGTGTTTAAAAAGGAAGCTAATTCATCCATATTCTGTTTGTTCAGTATAGTTCAAGATGGTTTTTTTCCAAAATTATAAGAAAACAAGGTTAAAAGACAGAGTGAAGAAAGAAATCAATACCAAAACCCACAGTGACTGTTCTTAACTGGATTAAGCATCTCCTTTTCATCTCTATGTGCTTTTAAACAATTTGCTAAGTTAAAACAAGGCTGCCACCCTCCCACCCCACCCCAAATAATTTAATTACTTTTGTTTCATAATACTCCCACCCCTGCTCATTTCCCTCACATGCTTCCCTTGGTCTATTTTTTGCAAGAGAAAAAGGACAGAGTCACAAAACGTCACACAACCAACCACCACTTCGTTCTTAGCTGGAGACAGAGACCCTAAAGCTACTCCCAACTTCTGCCTTGTGGGAGGAGAAAGCCAATATTAAACCACAGCTGACAAGATTTATTACTCTCAAGTCTTCTCTGCACCTCAAGAGTACCAAATTTAGGTCAAATTTGACTTAATGACATTTCTGTCACTTCTTAGTCTACATTTAGACCAAGATTCACTGTACTGGTCACCTAAGGTCTCCTAAGGAATTGTTCTCCCGCAGCAGGCAAACCAAAGACCCATCACCTAAGATATTTTGTAAATTTAAATACTTTCAAACTTCAAAGGCATAGTTTCAGGTACCAAGAAACAAGAAGAGGGAATTGATTCTACAGTTCTCCGTGGTATAGCATATAAATCACTCCTTCAGAGGCTGATAGGATGATTCAGAGTTACTCTGAGTCAGAGCAAACTTCTGACACATCAGCTTTAAAAAAAAAATATAATCAACTTCAGTATTATTCACTCACTTCCTGCAACCAAATCTTAACGATGCTGTTGTCTGATTAGATACGTCAATTATTTCTTTAAAAAAATATTCCATCAATACTTTAAATTTAGCCCCAACTAAGGCTGGGCTACTAGTAAAGGTTTTATTAGTACTAGCAAACCTGTGCACTGATTTTTGTGGTTTGGTGAGAGTTCAGGAAGTCATCTTAAAAAAAAACCCAAAAACACAAAAAAAGACACATACAGGTAATTTCTTAGACTTGGTTATTCAAAAATGTTTGTTTAGACAGCAGGAGAAAAAGCTTAAGTTGTTAAATAGTATCAAAGTTCTCAAACCAAGTGTAAATAAAATGTACCATGATAGCCATCTGAGCAGCTTGCTGTCCTTCTGCAGATTAGATTAACCCACGGCTAATTCCAAGGAATCCTACTTCAGCCTATAAGGGAAAAGATGTAAAAGAGGGAAAATGAAAGTACTGAGCATGCTACAAAAGATCCATAGAATGGTTTGAGTTGGAAGGGACCTTCAAGATAATCTGGTTCCAGCCCCATTTCCATGGGCAGGGACACCTCCCACTACACCAGGTTGCTCAATGCCTCATCCAGCCTGGCCTTAAACACCTCCAGGGATTGAGGGGGCATCCACAACCTCTCTGGGCAACCTCTTCCAGTGTCTCACCACCCTCACAG
>VZTY01017913.1:21371-32100 GCA_013400935.1 Turnix velox | reverse complement strand
TGAGCAACCCCAACTCCTTCAGCCTGTCCTCACAAGGGAGGTGCTCCAGCCCTCTCAGCATCTTCATGGCCCTCCTCTGGACCTGCTCCAACAGGTCAGTGTCCTTCCTATGTTGAGGACTCCAGAACTGGACACAGTAATTCCAGCTAGGATCTCACCAGAGCCCAGCAAAGGGGCAAAATCACCTCTCTTGACCTGC
Organism: Turnix velox; assembly: GCA_013400935.1. NCBI lineage: Eukaryota > Metazoa > Chordata > Aves > Charadriiformes > Turnicidae > Turnix > Turnix velox. The sequence goes on along the minus strand of VZTY01017913.1, from coordinate 31,901 downwards.
CGGCCACACTTCTCTTGTTGCAGCACTGGTTTGGCTTCTGGGATGGCAAGCACACACTGCCAGCTCACGTTGAGTTACTCATCCACTGACACCCCCAAAATCCTTCTCTTCAGAGCTGAATTCAAGCCACTCTCCACCCAGCCTGTATCGATGCCAGAAAGCAACCTGAGGGAATATTTTCTCCCTTTTTAGATTGATTAAAAACTTTCTCATTGCACTTTACTCAAGATGCTGCATCCCAGCAAGGGCATGAACTGTCTTTTAATAAGGCAAAGTAACACATCCATTCAACTCAGCTGGTCCAACCCCAGAATCACTTAATCATATTTTAACCTTGATATGGGAAATATCCCAATACCTGTTGCCAGATAAAAAATGATAAAATATTTTCTGCAATTCGAGTTCTGAAGGAAACTTCCCTCCCCTTTTTGTCTTTTTTCCCCGTCTTCATGGAAGACACACCAGCCAGTTTCAGGATATTTGAAATGATCTGATTTATCAGTACTATGGGGTCTAAAAATTTTAAAAGCATGCTAATCCTATTCCTCTTTCAGTTGTATTTTTCTGGATTTGATAAATTATCTCAATTTCCTAATCTGTTAATGGCAACCCTCTGCTAAGTGCTCTTTGAGGCTCTGATGCCAGGCTGAAAAATTCTCTGGAGTCTGGAGAGAAAGGGAGTTAATCCCAATTAATAAAGAAGCATGAGCTACCTTCTGCAGGAGGAACAGCTTGCCACATCAGCAGTGTGGCTAACTCACCAGCAACCAAAGCATGGTTGGCCAAATATTTTAGTAGGACCAGGAGATCCAATAAAGAGATAACTGAGTTTAAAAAAAATTAAAAAGGAAGGGATGAGTGGAATTAAACCAATTAGGAATGCTTCCAAGTCCTGAAGAGGTCTTCTCAAATGTAAAATGAACCACAAAAGTGACTGTGTAAACCTGGCAATACTTTGTCTTTTGGCTTTAGATACAGTAAACAATAGTTTCTATTCTCTGCCCAAGAGGTGGGATGATGACAGGGGGGTACCATGCTGTCAACATTGAGCTGAACACCAAAAACATGCTCTGCACAGAAGTGAATTGTTGATAACAAAGCAAGCAAGAAAGAAGAAATGTAAGAAAGAAGTTGTTTCCTGTGAGGGTGGTGAGACACTGGAAGAGGTTGCCCAGAAAGGTTGTGGATGCCCCCTCAATCCCTGGAGGTGTTTAAGGCCAGGCTGGATGAGGAATTGAGCAACCTGGTGTAGTGGGAGATGTCCATGCCCATAGCAGGGGGGTTGGAACTAGAAGATCTTTAAGGCCCTTTCCAACCCAAACCATTCTATGAATCTATGACACGAACACTGACCTAGAGACAAGACACAAGAGGAACACATAGGTAAACCCTTCAAGTTTGTGGGATATAAGCAATACAGATGGGTGGTTCTGCAACACACAAGAGGCCTTCTATAGAAACATCTTCTTGACACAACAATATTCAGAATAAGCCTGGAAGAACCATCAACATAATTTGAAACAACTCTCCCTGTTCTGCTTAGGGATGAAAATAATTTGCATAAAATCATCCAATAAAACTTTCCCAAAGCATCCATAGCCAAAACATCCCCTTTGCTTTCTCCCAACCCTACCAAAAAATGGGAAAGAATATTTCTGAGCAGTCCTAGAGCACAATGACTAGTTATCATAACAACTCACTCAGGTAGTAGTACTCTTCTAGTCCTAAATTGGCAGAACTTCATCCCCTATCAGTGTTAAGGAAAAGGTGAGTAACTTTCCACTAAGCTGCAGTTGGAAAAAGGTTGAGTATAAAATAAGGCAAGTCATTGATCTGAACTGAAAGAAGCCAAGTCTGAAGCAGCTTTGAGGCCATAAAAAGAAAAGACAGAGTGAGAACAGGTTCCACAGAAAAAGCTTTAAAAATATTTCTATACATACTAAATACCCGATAATATAGTGGGGGTTTTTTTATGACTCCACATGATTTCCTGTACTCTTGAATGTATTAATTTAGAGAACTGTGTTAAAGACTATTTTCCCCTGTGCCCAAATATACTACAGCTGCTTTGAGACCAGTCAAGGGAAAGAGAGAAGAAAGAAAAAAAAAAAATCTCAAAACTTTCAGAAGAGACAGCCTCCTTTCTCCCCCACCTTATCCAGAAATACTTTATTAATTCATATAAAGTTTCATCTACTGAAGGCAGGAAAGCCTACCTGCAGCCTCAGATCTTTTGAGGACAGATATTTTAATTCTCATGTACTAAACCTGAAGTATTATTTGCATACATTATATGCCATTATACACTGGATTCACCCTATCCTAAAGTGACCTTCCCTATTCTTCAGTGAGATCCTTCAAGTAAATAATTTTTCCCATGGATCCAAAGCAAGAATCACGATTTACTTTTAATGTGGTCTCTCATTCATTAAGATCAAAGCTCCAGCAAGGCTCTGCACTAAGCAGCAGGATGGAAAACATCCGTAAACTCATCTTATTGGTCCATTTTCTACTGGAAGGAGCTGGGTTGAACTGTTCTGCTTTGTCTCATATGATTTGCACCTAATGTAAACCAAACCAGGTTGAGCAACACTCTTATAATTTGTTCCACTGTCCCAACTGTTGGTGCCTCAATCCCCAAACGAGGGGCAGTGCCACTCATTAGAGCAGCTGCTTGTGATGCAATCATGCTTTGCATCCAAAACTAATTAGGACTTTGCAACTGGAGAGTTACTTCTATTGACAATCTGTGCTGTCTTAAGCTTGGAGTTTGTGCACCTTGAAGGGAACATCTAGTGAGAACCCAACTGGAGTTACTGTCCCAGTTCTGAAGCCTCCAACAGAAGGACATTGAGATGTTGGAGCAGGTCCAGAGAAGGACCACAAAGAAGATGAGAGGGCTGGAGCACCTCCCTTCTGAAGACACCCAGAAGGAGTTGGGGCTGTTCGGGCTGGAGAAGAGAAGGCTCAGGAGGGGCCTCGTAATAGCTTCTCAGTACCTGAAGGGGCCTCCATAAAGGCTGGGGTAGGACTTCTGAATAGGGTACAGAATGGCAGGACTAGGAGTAATGGATGCAAATTGGAAGAGGGGAGATTTAGGCTGGATATAAGAAAAGTTCTTTCCTCTGAGGGTGGTGAGACACTGGAAGAGGTTGCCCAGAGAGGCTGTGGATACTCCCTCCCTGGAGGTGTTTAAGGCCAGGCTGGGGGGGTTGGAACTAGTTGATCCTTAAGGTCCCTTCCAACCCAAACCATTTTATGTTTCTATGAATTACAGCTAAAGCTCAAACACATTTAAGTTAAGGGATTATGTATTTGAACAATACTCAGAAGAGAGAACACATTCTTCTGAATCCCCCTCCACAATGAACAAGTTCTTAAGAACAGTGCTGAAGCCAAAGTTCATCCAGGCTCCCAAAGTGCAGCTTTGGTTCATGGGCTCTTCTCAATAGGAGAGAGTCAATCTTAGCCTAGAGAGATTTGAAGAAATTAAGGATTGCGTTTGAAGAACAACTAGACATCTCCTAGTTATCATTTAACCTGTACATACACATTTTCTTACTGTTCTCCTTAACCTGGATGACATATTATGCCAAGAGCTCATCATTAAACCAGATTATTTAAAAATAAAACCACCAAACCAAAACACAACAACCCCCAAACCAACCAAAGTTTTCCTAATCTTTTTTCCACACAAAATTTCACAGCAAGTACAAGGCTAGACTGAAACACAGGAGGGAAAAAAAGTTCCACAATTCAAAAGGCAGCACAAACTGGGGGAGAAAAAGGGAGGATCCTCTAAAGATATACATTTGGTTTACCCACATATAGTAAGAGTAGGAAAAAAAGGCCTTATTTCAACACGAACAAAGCAATATTCCTGACTATAAATGACTAAGCTAAAATTGCTTATTTCATTCTCCTTTAGTGGGTGCTCATCCCCACCACCAGCATTTACAAATCCAGATGATTTCTCAAGCACTCTATAAAAGATGCATTTAAGAGCCTATTGTGTTTTTAAACCATTTAAATTACAGATCTTGCTCAAATTAAAAAGCGTGTCCTTCTCCTGTAAGGTTCTTTTCAAAGGGAAAAGCATATTTGCCTTGTGAAAAAAACCACATCAGGTGCCAAAGGTTCAAACACCTCTTTCCCTGGATGTATACGATGTGTGGATACATTCTGTGTGTTGATTTTTATCTATTTCCTGCAATGCACCACTGCAGCAGTGAATTTCACACGAGAAGAAGGGGCTTGGCTTGCCAACACCGCAGTGGTATAAGCCTAAGATCCAGTACAAAAAAAAAATCTATTACTTTACCTCCTCATTCCTTTCCCCCATCAGCAAATTGGGGAAATGTTTTTTAACATCTTATTAGGTAATGTATTGATCTCATCTGCAAACACGTGATTTGGGAAGCAATTCAAGGAGGGAGCTAAACAAACCTGCCTGCTGCTGTGCAGAGAGCCCTATTAAACCCTGCCCAGGCAGCAAATATTTTATTTTGCCCAGTACAAAACATAGACATCTGGTTCTTCATATGAAAACAGGGGAAGTTTGCCATGGTACTGTGATGGAAATATTCCTGACTACATCCTTTCAGAAAAAAAAAAAAAGACCCAAAACTTCAGGACACAAAGAGTCCAAGTCCTAACAAGTCTTACAGCCTCAATTAGAAAAGCCCAGATTTTTCAGCTATCTTTAAGTACACTGAGATGTCCGTAAAGATATGTGAACTTAATTAGTCCACATCAAAGTCAAAGCAATTCTGCTAGCAGGAAAGATGGAAAGGATGATGCTACAGCACCAGATTCTCTGTGGCATGACTTATTTATGAGACAAATACACTCTGAAAAAAGGAGACTAGGAGGAAATCAGCAGCAGAACGATAGAGTGCACCTAATAACAATTATTTGTTTTAATGAGGAAAAAAAAAAGCCAAAAAAACCTACACCATGCTGCACCAAATTATAGAATGGTTTGTGTTAGAAGGGACCTTAAAGATCATCTAGTTCCAACCCCACTGCCATGGGCAGGGACACCTCCCACTACACCAGGTTGCTCAATGCCTCATCCAGCCTGGTTTAAACACCTCCAGGAAGTGAGGGGGCATCCACAACCTCTCTGGGCAACCTTTTCCAGTGTCTCACAACCCTCACAGGAAAGGATTTCCTTCTCTCCAGCCTAAATCTCCCCTCTTCCAATTTGCATCCATTACTCCTAGTCCTGCCATCCTGGACCATATTCAAAAGTCCTACCCCAGCCTACAAAACATTAAAATAATCTCCTCTTTTGGCTCTATAAGAGCCATCCAGAACATCTGCTGACTCTCCTTCCAAGACTGAATTGCCCAAAGCACCACAAAGCATTCCCTGAGAAGCATATTCCTCCTTAAGAACCTCAGAAAAATGAGCTCAAGTTGTAAAGACCATTAACCCACACACATTGAGAGGTCTTCATGAAACAAGTGTATCCTCTAAAATCACAGCAAGTCTTTTGGAGAAACTAAGACAGAATACTCACAGGGTATCAAATCAGAGAGCTTTCATTAGCCTGAAACATAAAATGGAACTAAAATGGACAAAATGGATATTTTACTTGTCTAATTCCACTTATGATATCAAGTCATCAGCATCTGAGGATATATTTGTGTTCGTGTAGCTGTATGTGTATAGGAACAGTCTAAATCAATACATTAATGCCAAGAACATCCAGAGAATTAAAGTCTATTTTCAATATGCTCACTCAGAACACACCTGGGTACTCAGGAAGCTGAAGCTTACTATTTGCTCATCACAGAATGTCAGGGATTGAAGAGGAACAAGGAGATCATCTAGTCCAGTCCCCCTGCCAGAGCAGGAATACCTAGATCAGGTCACACAGAAAGACATCCAGGTGGGGTCTGAATGTCTCCAGAGAAAGAGACTCTCTGAGCAGCCTGTGTCACTGTTCTGTCACCCTCACCTTGATGAAGCTTTTTCTTATATTTCTGTGGAACCTCCTGTTTTCCAGCTTGCACCCGTTGCCCCTTGTCCTACCACTGGAGATCACTGAGAAGAGCCTGGCTCCATCCTCCTGACACTCATCTTTTCCATATTTATAGACATGAATGAGGTCACCCCTCAGTTTCCTCTTCTCCAGGCTTAAGAGCCCCAGCTCCCTCAGCCTTTCCTCAGAAGGGAGATGCTTCAATCCCTTCATCATCTCTGTGTCTCTGCACTGGACTCTCTCATACCCCAGTATGAAGTAGATAAATAATTCATTTCACTAGTGCAAAATAAGAAGCCCTTTCATTCACTGCAAAACTGTCACACTAATTAGCAGACCTAAAGTTGCAAAGATGAGAGTACTGAGAACAGCAATTCACCCTTCAGAGGATTTAAGATCTTGAAAGATGAGATATTCTGAACCCTACAGACAAGCAAGTCAGCTCAGAAAGACTTATCAAAGGTATGAGAACACAAAATAGCTTTTGGGAGAGAGAGGAGTTTTGATTTCTCATACTAAAGCAAGTAGGATGAATAAAAACGTCTTCAGAAAAAAAAAAAAACTACCTGGGAAACAAGCATTCTCCTGACAAAAATGTCTTCCTTTATCCATTTAAATAGTCTGCAAATTGCTGCAGTCCCACAGAATAATGATGTGTGCAAGGAGGAGGATTATGAAGTGAAGAGTTACTGATGAGAATGTGCCTTTACATCAGATGCACAGGCAATTATTGTGTTTTAACATTTAATCCCCCATTTGGAACATCAAGTTGTTCTGCAAAATAAGTTAATTTTACCTGTCTCTCAAAGGAATGAACTGGGAGGAGAGGTGCAGTTAAACTCAGAGATCAGGGCACATGGAATTCCATCTGCTGCAGGTCAGGGGAGCCTGGGGAAGGGGTGGTTTCCAAGAAGAGAAATTTGGAATCACCTACATGGAATCAAGGAATTGAAACCAAGTATAATTCCAAACAACATTAGTAGTACTTTTATGAGATCTAACCATCAGGACTTTACACAGAATCATAGAATGGTTTAGGTTGGAAGGGACCTCACAGATCATCTAATTCCAACCCCCCTGCCATAGGCAGGGACTCCTCCCACTAGACCAGGTTTCTTAGTGCTTCATCCAGCCTGACCTTTGATTCTGATGTTAATAAACATGAGACAAACCTCTAAGTGAATGGAGTTGACATCCAGGCCCTAAAACTGTCCACTGACATTTGTGTAAAGAAAAAAAAGAAGTCTAGAACCTCATTGCAACCTAACTCCTTGAAGACTAACATGAAGAACCATTAAATAAGATTCTAAACTTCATCTCGACCCAGCTCAGACTACTTGTTCATAATGAATATGAGATAAGGTTAGTTTATGTGCAGGTCAGACCAAAGTTGAAAGACAAGTGGCTGAATTTCAGAGAATACAAGTAGAACTTCTATCAGTTTCAAGACTACAGAGTTATCCTGAAAATGAACCCATCACTGAACTCCAGCTAAGTGCTCCCTGTTGACTGCTTGCCAAGGACATGGAGCAATGGCCTTAAACTAGAGTAAGACAAGGATAGAGGAGACATTATCATGAAATTGGTGAGACACTGGCTCAGGTTGCCCAGAGAAGTGGTGGAGGCCCCATCACTGCAGACATTCAAGGCCAGGCTTAAGTTCTGAGAAAACTGATCTAGAGAAGGATGTCCCTGATCACTGCAGGGGTTGGACTAGATGGCCTTGGAAGGTCCCTTCCAACACATTCCATGATTCTCACTCCTCAATCTCCTACAGCAAAAGGCAGAAGGATTAGACAAGATGATTGTGTGCTGACCAGACAAACCTTGTTCTCTTCACTTTGACATGTGAATTTACTAGAGAGGAAGTGATAAACCCTCACTCCAATATAAACACCTCCTTCAACAGAGTCTGATCACTGAGCACCACTTAAATACCACCACTATTATTTCCCCATCTTTCCTTTCTAGTAGACTGCTTGATTGCATAATGCTGCACACTGAAACCAAAAATTAGGAGATTATAGTGTTTGCTTTCATTTATGGACATTGTGCTGGGTTTGTTATTTAATGTAAAAAATGTTGGTTTAGTTTAAGGCCCGGATATCAAAATTAGTTAAGACAAAACAAATAGAGAGAGCAGCAGCCAGCTGGGCTCAATGGCTGGGAAAGCTTATTAGGCAAAGCACAAGCTTTTTAGCCAGAACACACCTCTGCATTCCTAACAGAAATCCCAGCAGGACAGCAAGCTTTCACAAGACAGGGATAAGAAAAGCAAGCAGAAAAATTCCCAGGCTGTTAATTACAGTGAAGGCTTATTTCATAATATCAACAACAGATCTTTTTTTTCCTATTTTTCTTTGCTCTTCAAAGGACAAAACAAAACCTAGGCACCTCAGCTTTTGCCATTTTACTAGCTTTGTTTTAAAGACAAGCCAGTCTCTGGTAAAGCTTCACTTGGTCTCTACTTTTCCAAAAGATTCCTGAAGAAAAAAGGTGAAAATTCAATTAAGTGCAGTTAAATTTACTTTCAGGACCTAAAACATCCACTCCTTCCTTGATACCAGGCATGAAAGCATTGCCAGAGCTGTAAGCATTGGGCAATCTGGCTGTGCAAACATCAGTTTCTTTCTGAATTAATTAAGTTTCATAAAATTCTAATGCCTCTATTAAAATGTGAAAGATGGAAAGGGACAGCAACAACATTTCAGCCAAAGTACTACCCAGTGCTCACATGATAAAAGCCCATCTGCCTCCATGCTATTAAATACAGCAAATGCTGAGCCTCCCTCTAAGTATCTTCAGAATAGAGTGAAAAGTACAAAAAAAAAAAAAAGAAAAAAAAACCCAAACAAGCCAAAACCTGTAACAACTCAACACTTTTAAAGGGTAAAGATTCATCTTACAAAGCAACAGGGGAGCTCTGAAAACCATTTTGGGAGTCAGCTCCAGACAAATGTTAGTGACCTTTTGAAAGGAGCAGAGCTTTTACTTTAATAATTGAAAAGCTGATGTGAGTGACTTCAGAAAGTCCCACAACTACTGCAGTTCTTGAAACTGTTCCACAGCACAGAAACCATCGTGACAGAATGTTTTCAACTTCATGCCACTGTTTCATTCCATGATGCATCTTTTTGACAGTACTTCAGAACTCTTTACGACGCACGATGCTTCACATCCTCAACACAACACTCTTTAAACTCAAATATCAAAACTCCAAGTTAAATGCCAGTAAGGAAAAACGTTTGAAGGTGACGAAGAACCTCTTAAAACTATATGCAAAACAAAAAATGCTTATAAGTCTCAGCAAAAAGATAAAGACCTGATTTTAAAGAGAAATGTAAGTGGATTTGCCTTCAGCAGTTTTAACCACTATTATACAAGTCAGATCAGTAGAAGGATTCAAACATTACTCTCACCTTTCAGATCCTCTACTAGTTGCTACATCTGTGCCCTGTAAGCAAGAAAAAGTAACATCCTACATAACATTCCACTGCTTAACTGCTGAATTTGTTAAGATTTGCATTAGAGATTTCATTTTGTCCACTGCCAGAGAGCTAGAAGAGTACTTTGATGTAGAAGACAATTTGCCTGTCAAAGTTAATAAATTACTCCAATTATTCTTGATTAATCACATGGAAATTAAGAATGCACAGAACAGGTTCATTAAAAGATGGGAAATTTCGCCACAAACTTCGCAGGGAAGTTCAAGTGGTTTTCATCAGTACTGTGAATATGCACCCTGGCATTTCTTTCCACTGTAATGAAATAATTCTTGGAAATAAAAGCACTAAAAGATTTAATCAGAGAAAGATTTCTGATAATCAAATGATGGCAGTGGTAATTGATGAGGGAAATGAGGGAACAGTACTACCTACACGTGCCTAGCCCAAGTTCTACATTAAGATTCCCCAGCTCACCAATCCAAAGGAAAACTTGCTTCCTAAGAAAAATTAAAAGATATATGAAGTATATTCATCCTCTGTATCATCACAGAGTGTCAGGGATTGTAAGGGACCTCAAGAGATCATCTGGTCCAATCCCCCTGCTAGAGCAGGAAGACCCAGACCAGATCACACAGGAAGGCGTCCAGGCAGGGTTTAAATGTCTCCAAAGAGACTCAACAACCTCTCTGAGCAGCCTGTGCCACTGTTCTCTAATTCTCACCCTGACAAAGTTTTTTCTTATATTTCTGTGGAACCTCCTGTGTTCCAGCTTGCACCCATTGCCCCTTGGTCCATCATTGGAGGTCACTGAGAAAAGCCTGGCCTTGTCTTCCTGACATTCACCCTTTACAAATTTATAAACATGAATGAAGTCACCCCCCATGTCTCCTCCAAGCTCAAGATACCCAGTTCCCCTCAGCCTGTCCCCAGAAGGGAGATGCTCCAATCACCCTTGAGACAATCATCTTTGCACAGCAAGCTCATCACTATAGTTCAGGTAGAGAAAAGTAAAATGATGACACTAAAGAGAGTGAGGGGCAAAACATGCACAGAGATATGTCAAATTCCACAGAGAAAGGGGAAAAATCATAGAAT
>VZTY01017913.1:696-21011 GCA_013400935.1 Turnix velox | reverse complement strand
ATATTATGTTAAAAATTCCTTCCCCTGCCTTTCTGTAGGACCCCCTCAGGTACTGAGAAGTTACTATGAGGTCCCCTCTGAGCCTTCTCTTCTCCAGGCTGAACAACCCCAACTCCTTCAGCCTGTCCTCATAGGGCAGTTGCTCCAGCCCTTTGATCATCTTCGTGGCCCTTCTCTGGACCCTCTCCAATAGCTCAATGTCCTTCCTGTGTTGAGGGCTCCAGAACTGGATGCAATACTCCAGGTGGGGTCTCACCAGTGCTGAGTAGAGGGGTAAAATCACCTCTCTGGACCTGCTGGTCACACTCCTCTTGATGCAACCCAGGATTTGGTTGGTGCCTTCTTGGCTGCGAGTGCACACTGCTGGCTCATGTTGAGTTTCTCATCAACTAACACACCCAAGTCTTTCTCTAGGGAGCTGCACTCAAGCCACTCTCCACCCAGCCTAGTGAGTGTGAAAATAGAATCTGGACACAGGTATGGTTTGTAGGATGGGAAAAGATATACTTTATCTTGCTCTATTTATGTCTATTTATATTAACACTCTAGACATTCAGTAGTCAGCAACAAACACTTGGACAGAAGCAGCTTCTGTAAGATCAGAAAGAGCTTTGAAAAAAGAAAAAGAAATTACAGGACATTCATCAATCAGAGAGCATTCTGGAGCATGCACACACCTGACAAATTAGCAGCACATGGAATTTGAGTAATAACAATGCCAGAAGATGATGCTTGGAAGAAGAGAAAGATGGTCTGCTTACACATCTCAGCATCTACTCCTGCACAAGCCACTGATTCATGCAGGCACCACGTTCAGAACTGCAGTTAATCTCCCATTTGTCAAACACTAAGAGACACAACTTCGATTCCAACCTGACTTTAGCAAATTCTGGGCCCATGGCATGCTCATTAACACTAATAATTAGGATAAGTAGTGTTCAATTAGCCAAAAGAGCATCTGTACAGTAAAGTTGTATAAGGCTTTCAGAAAAAAATCAGCTGTCATTTACAGTTTATCTTCTCAAAATGAGTTAAAGGGTACTCAGGTGCATGTGCATTTTCATGTAAAGTAGAACATAGAAGAGGTAACCTCAGTTGTGCAAATACAATCATAGAATGGATTGGGTTGGAGGGGACCTTAAAGATCATCTACTTCCAACCCTCCTGCCATGGACAGGGACACCTCCCACTACACCAAGTTGTTCAATGCCTCATCCAGCCTGGCCTTAAACACCTCCAGGGATTGAGAGGACATCCATAACCTCTCTGGGCAACCTCTTCCAGTGTCTCACCACCTTCACACTAAAGAACTTCTTTCCTAGATCCAGCCTGAATCTCCCCTCTTCCAATTTGCATCCATTACTCCTAGTCCTGCCATCCTGGACCCCATTAAAAAGTCCTACCCCAGCCTTTCTGTAGCCCCCTCTGGGTATTGAGAAGCTACTATGAGGTCCCCACCTGAGCCTTCTCTTCACCAGACTGAAGCACCCCAACTCCTCCAGCCTAAAATAATAATAGGGAAAAGATGGCCCTAGCATTCTCCTATAAGAAAAAGATTACTGCCACGTCTGTGGTAGATAATGCTGATGATAATCCTAAAATATGGAGCTCATGCTTGTTTGGAGTTGCTTACACCAACATCAATATTGGAGTGGGTTCAGAGGAGGTCATGAAGATGGTCAAAGGGCTGGAGCAACTGCCCTATGAAGACAGGCTGAAGGAGTTGGGGTTTTGTTCAGCCTGGAGAAGAGAAGGCTCAGGGGGGACCTTTTAGTAAATTATNATATAAGAAAGAAGTTCTTTACTGTGAGTGTGGTGAGACACCGGAACAGGTTGCTCAGAGAGATTGTGGATGCCCCCTCCCTGGTGGTGTTTAAAGCCAGGCTGGACAAGGCACTGAGCAGCCAGATCTAGTGGGAGGTGTCTCTGCCTATGGCAGAGGGGTTGGAACTCTATGATCTTTAAGGTCCCTTGCAACCCAAACTATTCTATGATTCTATGATTTTAAGTATCACTGCCTGCAGTGTGAGACTTCATTGAAAGATTTAATTGAAAACCAGAGACATAGATAACCACATCCTATAAATTAAAAAAAACCCAAACAAATAAAAAAAACCCCACAAACCTACACCATACCAAAAACCATTACCAGAGGCAAAGCTTAGATGCTTAGATTTGGTTTTGGTTTTCTTTGGGTTTCCCCTCTCCCCCCTCTCTTTTTACAATTTTTCAAATTTTTGAAGGGAATCCACAGAAAGGCTGGGGTAGGACTTCTGAATAGGGTCCGGGATATCAGAACTAAGAGCAATGGATGCAAATTGGAAAAGGAGAGATTTAGGCTGGATCTAGGAAAGATGTTCTTTACTGTGCAAAGAATTTGCCCTGTTACTTGGTCTACAACAGAAGGTCATCATCTGAAACTTGAGGTTTTTTTACAGTTCATACAAAAACAATTCTTGGACCAGGTCAAAAGATCTCTCCAAAGCATTGTCTCTGAACATTAAGAGTTCAAACTTGCAGATCAATAAGCAAAGAGGAGATAAATGAAATCCTGTTTCTTTGCAGGAATTGGGGTGCAAGGTAAAGAGGAGGAGGAAGAGAAAGCAGCCCCATCCAGATGGATTCCAGTTACCCAAGCCTGCCTGGCAAGAAGATAACGGGCTGAAATAACCAGAAGTCCATTTAAAGATAAGAAATCATCCTGCAGTTCTTCAGAGAAGGGATTATTACCACTCAGGATTTGCAAGCATTACAAGATAGTCAGCTGCAACACGGCAAAATACAGATTTCCCATGTTTGATAAATATTCAAACCAGAGTCCATCCTTGCAGCACTGCACAAATCAGTCTAAAAAGAGAGGTTTGGAGAATTTACAACACACTCTCCATTATTTTAGTCGCAAGTTAACTAAAAAAAAATGGATCTTTTTGGATTTTACATATTGGTCAGAGCTCCCTATTAGCAGACAATATAACAATGAAGATCTTACAAGCTCTGGGTTGACTAGAACATTATTGGAATGAGCCAGGAAAGGTTTCCCACCTCCTTTGGGATTTTTTCCTAGCATGTTTTTGAAAGAGACTGAAGAGCTACACTCTGTGGCAGTGACAATCTTTCAATAGTAGCCTCTTTTTCCATTATTCTTCTACAAGCTTCTTTGGGAGGGAGCAGAAGAATGGTGCCTGCCTTGACAAGAACACTACCATCTCCATTCACCTACTCTTCAGAGCAGAAGAAGATACTCTCATCTTGGGCAGTCAAGATTTTGCTTCTGCTGAGGAGAAGAAAAGTCAGAAACAGCAGCTATTTCGAGGAATAGAAGTTCTTTACCACATAGATTTTATTCAGGGCTCTTGTTGCCAAGTATTCTCTTAGAAAACAGTGAAAAAATATTTAGGGTAACTATTTTAACTAATAAATTCCTCTTGTAATCAAAGAAGAGGAGACTATAATGCTGAGAGCCATATAGAAATCACCAAAAAGAGATAAAGGGGGAAACAAGAAGTTAGGCATGTGGTCTAGCTGTGCTGCTCTGACAAAACACAGAGCCCCTGAATCCTCCTTAACTGGTTGTTAAATTAATGAAGCTGATCCTTAAGAAGGCAGGGAAGAAACAGATTCTGTATTACAGTGGATACCACACACCTCAAAGTATCTCATATTACTCTTCTCCAGTGCTCCTCCCCAAGGTTAAGCAAATTACCTTTGACTCTGTTTGTGTGGGTTTTTAATATATGTATCTACAAAAAAACCCCACTCCAAGTAAAGAAAAAATATCTATGGCAATACCAGTCTTTGTGATGAAGTGAAGCATTAAGACCACAAAATTCAGAGTCAGGCTTTTAAATTATTTAGAAACACATTTATATTGGCCAAAAAAAAATCCTATCCAATAGCAACATCAAAAAAAAAAAAAGCAGAAACTAAGTGCTCCTACAGACTTCTGAATAGCAAAACATTTCCTCATCATGCAGTTCTGGTCTCTTGTGATACAACACACAGTTCATCAGGAGGCTTCCATGAGACATTGGTATTGAAATGAAAAATTTTAATACTATTTACATTAATTATTTGCCTTTTACCAAAGCAAGATAGATGAAGTCACTGCATGATTAACACTACTACAATAAAAGAGTGACTATACAATGTACTAGTACTTAATAACTGAGTGTAAATTGACTGCAACAATCTAGAGGATGTTTTTCTTCTTTTATGGTTAAGATAATCATAGAATCATAGAATGGTTAGGGTTGGAAGGGACCTTAAAGATCATCTAGTTCCAACCCCCTTACCATGGGCAGGGGACACCTCCCACTACACCAGGTTGCTCAGTGCCTCATCCAACCTGGCCTTAAACACCTCCAGGGATTGAGGGGGCATCCACAGCCTCTCAGGGCAACCTCTTCCAGTGTCTCACCACCCTCACAGTGAACAACTTCTCTCTTCCTTCCAGCCTAAACCTCCCCTCTTCCAATTTCAATCCATTACTCCTAGTCCTGCCATCCTAGACCCTATTCAAAAGTCCTACCCCAGTCTTTCTCTAAGCCCCCTTCAGGTATTGAGAAGCTACTCTGAGGTGTCCCCTGAGCCTTCTCTTACAGGCTGAAGAACCCAAACTCCTCCAGCATCATCTTTGCATCTCCAGCATCTCCTCCTCATCATCTTTGTGGCCCTCCTCTAGACCTGCTCCAACAGCTCAATGTCCTTCTTATGTTGAGGGCTCCAGAACTGGACACAGTAACTCCAGTTAGAGCCTCACCAGAGCCCAGTAGAGGGGCAAAATCACCTCCCTTGACCTGCTGGCCACACTTCCCTTGATGCAGCCCAAGATTGGGTTGGCTTCTGGGCTGCAACTGCACACTCAAGGCTCATGCTGAGTTTCTCATCCACTGACACCCCTAAATCCTTCTCTTCAGGGCTGCACTCAAACCACTCTCCACCCAGTCTGCATCTGTTCTCCTGTGGAGAAGGGGAAAGCTTTACCAAAAGTAACTCCTAAACCAGCCTTTACACCTTCCTTCTTCACCTGAACACAAAACAGAACTTCCCTAGAAAAAATAAAAAAAAAGAATCAGCCCTGACCAGAAGTTCACCTACCTCTAGTAAGTGGCCAGAGGAATGTGTTTCACTACACAATAGTTTTTACTCCCTGAAGTTGTAAAAAATAATTTAAAAAAATAAAAGAGGGGGGGAAGGGAGGTTGATTGCTCTTGTTCTACAGCATCTGGCTATGCAATAAGACTCTTGAAAGAATTTTCTCTAGTGTAACATATAGCCAAGAAATCTGGCAAGAAGCGACTTTAAGCATGTGTTGCTGTGACAGCAGTGAATTATCACCCCAGTCTGCAGCAAGATTAACACTTAGAACCTTGGCATGAGGAGCAGTCTGCTCAGACAGCGTGTCAGGAGCAGTGTTCCACCACCAGTCACAAAAGGGTGGGCTCACGGAAGGAAAATGAGAGCATTAAAATCACAGACATTTGCCTAAACCGTAAACAAACAGATAATTTTTAGGAGAAGGAGAAATAAAGATGGTGGACAGCCAAAGTAGGAGGAACACCAAAGGAAGCTCAAGGTGTTGTTCTCTTTGAAAACAAGGTACTGCCTGTGATGGAGGATGTGCTCCAAGGAATACTCTGAGAACAGAAACAAGAATTAGAAGACAGCACACCAGATTTCTTCTGCTTAATGCAAACCAACCTGATGTGAAAGAAGCTCCTCTGAAAGCTATGAATAAACTGCAGGGGAAAAAAGCAACCACTGAGTCCTACTTTGGACAATGCTCAAAGTTATGAAGTCAGTCATATCTTTGATATGTTCCAACACTACAAGACATTACCTGTCAGTTAGATAGGTTCATAACCAGCTCTGGTCACTGCAAGGTCAGAGATGACATTACATCCAAATTCTGTGTTTATCAGATTCATGATCTTCCATTCCACTTTTCCAGCTAACTGACCACAAAGAGAAGAAAGCTCTAGACAAAGCTCCCTGTGAAAGCTACCTTATGAAGACAGGCTGAAGGAGTTGGGGGTGTTCAGCCTGGAGAAGGCTCAAGGGAACCTCATAGTAGCCTCTCAATACCTGAAGAGGGCTACAGAAAGGCCTGGGCAGTACTTTTTAACAGGGTCCAGGATGGCAGGACTAGGAGTCACGGATGCAAATTGGAAGAAGGGAGATTTAGGCTGCATCTAAGAAAGATGTTCTTTGCTGTGAGGGTGGTGAAGCACTGGAAGAGGTTGCCCAGAGAGGTTGTGGATGCCTCCTCAATCCCTAGAGGTGTTTAAGCCAGGCTGGATGAGGCATTGAGCAACCTGGTGTAGTGGGAGATGTCCATGCCCACGGCAGGGGGTTGGAACTAGATGATCTTTAAGGTCCCTTCCAACCCAAACAATTCTCTGATTCTACCATGAGTTTCTTAGTAAAAAATTTACAAAGGGAAGTCAAGCTGGGAAGCTGAAGAAAACATGCAGAACTGATGAGTTTGGTGAGTGTTCCTGCTTGAACACTCACCAAACTCATCAGTTCTGCAAAGCAAAAGATGGTTTAGGACTACAAAGCATAACTTCATTTCTTTGATCTGGTTTGCTTGAAGTTCTTCTATAGGGGCGGTAAGGAGATTCCACCAGTTTTCAGCATTCCACCCCTAATGCAACTTCACTTTGCTTCACAGACCAGAAGAAAAATGTCTAACATACAATCTGTGAAATCAAGTCTATCAGGCATTAATGTTCTACTTCCAAGATCTTAAGGTGAAGGAAATACTTTAACAAGTTAATCACTGTGACTTGAAGCGCATGAATAGGTGACGTTAAGTGATTCAGCACTGAGGAAAACCAGGACAAAAGGATTTCAGTTTTTAAAATATATACCTAATTCACAAACTATTGATAGTGGCTGGATATAAAAGTGGGCTTAAAGTGAAGGGGAAAATTCTAATGGGCATCATCATCAGTGTGGTCTTACAGAGAATGCTGCTTTAGGCACAACAAAAGGGAAATTTTACAGTTTCCTTGAAAAACTTTATTTCAAACATACATCTGTAAGGAGATATAACACAGCTCCAAATTCTAAGATATGACAGTATGGGAGAGAATTAAAAGAATAATACATGCTGGGAATTTTGTAAGGAAGTTATTACAATTCCTCTACTATCCTCCTGGGAAATTATCTCCAATTCCCTGTGCTTAGAATCTTCTCTGTAAGTAAAAAAGTGGCAGATGTTGTCTAGCTAAGAGGAGCAAACACTGAGTTGATGCCAATCCTGTGACTGAAGTCAGTTTGGAAAGATCTGCTTTGGAAAGAAATCAAGGAGGTGCATCAAAAGCTTGTAATAATGAAATGAATGTTGTATTGGCTGAGAAGATCAACCTCCACCCAAGAGCCACAGTTTAACATGAAGTGTTCATTGTCCAGTCCATGGTCTTGCAGGGCAGAACCCTGAAGCACTGATTAACTCACACTATTCACCACACTTACAGTTGCCATCTATGATCAATCACTCCAGAAAACAGAAAAATAAATCCTAACAAAAATACATCATCCCCCAGCTCCCATGAAGGAGGTTAAAGGACCACGTTCTGGTTTTAACTCCCCCAGAGCAACTTGTTAGTTCTCACCATACTTTTCTTCCTAGTCCTATGTTGGTCAAGCTACTGTATCTTTCATGATGGACATCACTTTATATTATTCATCTTTGCTAACAAGATGATCACAGAATCACAGGGATTGGAAGCGACCTCAAGACATCACACCTAGTGGAATCCCCCTGCTGGAGCAGCTCCACCTAGACCAGGTAATAAATGATGACACACAAATCTACATAACATCCTACAGGATCACAAAATACCAGCAAAATAAGAGCAAAATAAACACTATTTAGATGGGAACATGGTAGCCATTGCTTTCTGCAACCCATTTGCTCCTCCAACACAAGTTATCCTTGGAGCAAAGAGGTGACAGGACACATCCTCCCTTGTTTATTTATTCCTACTAGTACCCTCACATTTCTGGACATTAACAGGACATTTTTTTGTCTCAAAGTAAATAATTCTTCTGAGAAGGGCTTTTTAAACACAGTATCACGTTGAGTTTATTAGCTTCTTTAAATCAGAGTCTTGAAACATTTGCCCAAAATAGGTTTATGGGCCTCAGTTGTTCTGGGTTTTTTTTTTTCCAGCTACAGTTCAGCAAATTGGGTTATATCAACTATCTGTGTAGCAAATGCCACCAGAGCAAAATCCAGGCTTGACAGCTATTTTGGGATGCTGGATTAGAAGTGTTAGCTGCATTAATGGGGCAACAAGAACAGTCTTCTATGTCAGGAGAGCAATGAAACACCAGGTAAGCTGGTCTATCCCAGCTCCTCTAGAAAATGATGGAGCAGCCATCCACGAATACAATATTTCAAGGAGTTTTATCCATTTCTTGCACTCACTCCCACAAGTTGTTTTCAAGCAGGTATTATTTAGGGAACACCTTCTGCACACAAGGCTGTTCTGGTGCAGCTGAAGGCTATTCTGTCCTTTAAGCTTGATCTTCAATAAAAAGTTGAGATAGATCAGCCTGTATGAATCTACTGCAGTAACACAAACACCAAGTTTCACTGCTACTCGTAAGAAATTAATTTTGTTTTCAGTAAAAACTACCAAGTCAGCTCTCTTTTTACTTTGAGCATGTTTAAAGTTGGCATTTTCTCGAAGTAAAATGAAGTGTTTGAGATTTTACTCTGTTTTAATAAAACCCCCCAAAATTTAAAAGAAAGGAAACATTAGCAAGATTTTTCTCATCTGTGTATCTTACAGACAACAGCATTTTTCAGTAGTTGGAAAGAAAACCAGAATAACACATCAGGAAACACCACCACACTTGCTCAATATTAAAACAGATGATTTAAATTTTTTTTTTAATCTGATGGAATTTGACATTTCACAGACACAGCACCATGTAAGCATAAAACTAGGAGAAAAAGGAGATACTAACACACTCAAAGATGTTTTAAAAACTCAACCATGTGCTAGGCATCTCCTCAAGTGACCCATGCACACCTAGACCAGTCCTTTCAGTGGTTGCACCAGTACAAGAGGAACTCAGCACCAGCACAACCAGCGTTTTAGGGTGTCACTTGGAGTGCTGCTATTCTCCTGCCTGTCTCCATCTGGCACACCAGTCCCACAGGGCTCCAGCCAGCTGGCACAGCCTACAACAGCCCTGGGGCTGCTCTAGACTACACAAGGGAGTTGGCCAGAAGAAAACCAGTGCCATAAAGAGCTAATTTACAATCCCATTATCCCAGTCATCCTCATGGAGCATGATCTAGCCACATGCCCCGTGGACCAGATGCTTTAAACTAACCAACCAAACAAAAAAAAGTTGCAACATCTTAACAGAGTTTGATTATGAAAAACAGAAATCATAACTTAGAGACAGAAATCTTAGAGACAACCCTTGTTAGAAGAGGGGAACGAGTGGCTCGTAACTTCATTACTTAGAAAAACACTATTCATTTCATTAAATTAAATGCAATATGAAAAGTGGATTTTCTGTAATAGCTGATCGCTGATTACAGGCATTCTACACTCCCTGGTTCATTTATTTTTCACAAGGAAGCTGGAGTAGAAGTTATTTGCATACAGGAAGAAGTTCTAATGACTGCAAACATCAGACAGGTCTCAAGTATCAGACTCAGCACCTCAGTGAAAGCCTGCCATAGAGGTGAAGCTTTCACATAAAGCTAGTATTATCCTCATTGTATAGAAAAAAAAATATAAACATATTAATATGTGGAGAACACTCAAGCACAGTCAATTTGTCACTGTCCCAATCTGGGGGACAGCATCAGTTGTGACTCAAGCTGCTAAGTGCAGCCTCCAAGCAACACTGCTCAGGTCCTCTCCCATCACCCAGGCACTCCTCCCCTCCAGCAACCAACTCTACAGCTGCTTGGTCAACCCTGTGGTGACACAGAACATACAGACAACTCTGGTGAAACCTTAAGAGAAAGAAAAACTTTACTTTAATCTGTTCTTTCTGGTTCTCAGCCCAATCATACCAACCTGATGCAGCAACAACATGCAACCAAGAGCTGGTTATTCCTTGGGCAGACAGACACCTAAAGAGCTGGATTTCACATTCCCTACTCACTAGACTGCACAGAAAGGTCCAGATTTCACATCTCTTGGTCTCCTCTGGTAAATCAAATATTGCCCTGTCCTCTACCCAAACCATCTGCCAATACAATTATGTACCTGTGACTCATTAGAACCCTTGTGTACAACTAGTTTTTACATCTTAAATCAAGCTTTTAAAATGTGCCAGTTTTGCTAACTCACTCCCTTCTCCTTAGCACTGTTTTCTCATGTTCTTTTAATCAGTGCTGAAAACAATTTGTCTGCAAAACAGTTATAAACGACATGTACAATGTGCTTACAGAACTCAACTGCTTGTTTTATAAAGAATTACTGCAATAAAAGCAATTCTTCAGGTTACCACTAACCTAGAGTTTCCTTTTTCTACAGTCAGATTTCTGCAGAATGCAGCTTAAGGCCAGGAAAAAAAACCCAACAACCTCCCCTCTTACAGCCTGAAATCTTTCAATAAGGGCCTGAAAACTTGCAAGACATCCCTGTGACCTCAGACACATTGGAATGTCTCCCCTCAAGTTTTCTTGTTGTAAAATACTTAACCTCAGGGATGAAGAAAAGATTTATTTAGCATCATAAAGCAATTTTTCTAGTGCAGCAAGTATATTTTTCATGTCCACACTTGGTGCTGTTTCTTAGACATACAGCAACATCCACCATGTAATTCAAAAGTTTGGTAGAACTTCACTGCACTTTGTGATTGAGGCCATTCCAATAACCCAACTCTTTTGCACATGCAAGTTTGTTATATTCCTGGTAATTGAATAAGTATGGAAAAAACATAAAGAGATGCAGAAAGGAGATGAAATTTATTGAGGTAACTCTGGAACTTACACATCAAGCAATGTTGTACCAAACAGAATTAGTAGATGACAAGAAAACACATCACTAAGGGTTGTAATATAAAGTTATACTGGAAAAAGTGTAAGATCAGTTTCCTTCAGGAATGGACATATAATGACAGAGTCTTGTTCTTCTTCATGCACACAACTGCAATGAGTCTTGAAATAATTTTCACTGCCTTCCTCCTTCTGCTCACCACTCACAGTTAAGATCATTCCACAAGCAAGAGCACAAAAGGTAGTCATTAAGAACCAAAAAAGGTGACTCTGGTGAGACTCCATCTGGAGTTACTGTGTCCAGTTCTGGAGCCCTCAACATGAGGGCATTGAGCTGTTGAAGCAGGTCCAGAGGAGGGCAAAGATGATGAGAGGGCTGAAGCACCTCCCTTCTGAGGACAGGCTGACGGAGTTGGGGTTGCTCAGCCTGGAGAAGGAAAGCTTGGGGGACCTCTTAGCAGCTTGTCAATACCTGAAGGGGGCTACAGAAAGGCTGGGGTAGGACTTTTTAATAGGGTCTAGGATGGCAGGACTAGGAGTAATGGATGCAAATTGGAAGAGGGGAGATTTAGCCTGGATAGAAGAAGGAAGTTCTCTCCTGTGAGAGTGATGAGACACTGAAAAAGGATGCCCAGAGAGGTTGTGGATGCCCCCTCCACACCTGGAGGTGTTTAAGGCCAGGCTGGATGAGGCACTGAGCAACCTGGTGTAGTGGGAGGTGTCCCTGCCCATGGCAGAGGGCTTTCAAACTAGACGATCTCTAAGGTCCCTTCCAACACAAACCATTCTATGATTCTATGAATGGCCCAAGGATGGAGTGTCAACCATTCAGATAAACATATCCAATAACAGGCTGCTCTCATGCTGTGAGAGCATGACAGAAGTCAGCACTGCACAGAAAGAGAAGATTACATGAGAATTTCACCTCAGTCACCAGTTGCCAAGCAGGACAGAGACCTAGTTCAAGAGTGACAATGGGCAGTAAGATGAAGATAATGAAGCACAGCAAAGAAAAACATAAAGCCTTAAGATGAATTTTGCATTTGTCACAGGAGATTACAGGGTCACAAAACCTCACCTGACATAAATGAGGTACTGAGGTCAGTCAGTTATCTCAGCTGTCTTCACTTAGGAAGGCACCGTGCATCTGTTGTGCAATAAGTCTTACCTTTATTCTAAAAAGCATTCCTTAAAATCTGATTTGCAGGCAACAACAACTCACTATATATAGGAATAGTCCTGTTTTTACACCTGACACTTGCAGAAGAGCCCAGCAGTGTGTGGAAACCAACTGCAAGAACAGCATGATATAAGAATGAGGCCACACAAGGGTAGTTAAACCTGGGTTCTCTTTCTAGACTTACTAATTAAAGTGCCACATTTAGTGAGTTACTCCTCACTAATACTTTTAATAAGAGGATATTTAATGGTGGACCTCATAGTAGCTTCTCAATACCTGAAGGAGGCCTACAGAAAGGCTGGGATAGGACTTTTAATAGGGTCCAGGATGGCAGGAATAGGAGTAATGGATGCAAATTGGAAGAAGGTGGATTTAGGCTGGAGATAAGAAAGAAGTTCTTTACTGTGAGCGTGATGAGATGCTGGAAAAGGTTGCCCAGAGAGGTTGTGGATGCCCCCTCAATCCCTGGAGGTGTTTAAGGCCAGGCTGGATGAGGCATTGGGCAACTTGGTGTAGTGGGATACGTCCCTGCCTATGGCAGAAGGGTTTCAAACTAGATTATCTTTAAGGTCCCTTCCAACACAAACCATTCTATCATTCTAATGTAATTGACATGTTTGATGTCAGAATTTGCTACAGGACATAAATACTTACACTAGACCCCACAGTTATGCTAAAAAGCTACTTTTTTCAGTGTGTTGAGAACAACTTCTGCCACTATGCCCATTTTTTAGGAGTTTCACCTTGTCTAACATCCAATTTTTTTTATTCAATGACAGCTTTAATATACTATAGACCTTCAGAGAACTATCTTCCATTTCCCAGGGATGTGCTGACATCACCAGTGATACTGTGCAAGAGGTAGACAAGAGTAGCCATGTTAATTTCAAGCTCCATTAAACACAGGACAGGAAGGAGAAGGAGGGAAAGAAGTCCTCTTTACCAGCTTGGAGAAAACCAGAAAAGATAAGAAAAAAAATTAAGATTTTTTAAATAACCTTATCTATAATTGAGAGGTTTAAAAGGAAAAAAAAGGAAAAAAATGAAAAACAAAACCACCATAACAATACACATTCAAAGCTTGAGTAACATTCCACAGAAGATCACTGAATCAGAAGTATTTGCTGTATTTCAGCCACAAAAGAACTTGATGAGACAGACCCTTACTGCTAATCAGTCAGCAACTGATAAAGTAACTATCAAGTTACTTTGAGTCAACTGGTGTCTGGTAACAGTTCACTTTACTGATTGTCAAATAGGTCTTAAAATAGGTGATTTTTTTTTCCTTTTTCTCAAGTGGTAGAAACTGTCCTAGCGCCTCAAAGCATTCTGGAGTTGGAATTAATGAAGTACCAAAGCTTAAAATAAAATTTTTTGAACCACAAAGAATCATAGAATAGTTTGGGTTGGAAGGGACCTTAAAGATCATNCTTTCTTAGATCCAGCCTAAATCTCCCCTCTTCCAATCTGCATTCATTACTCCTACTCTTGCCATCCTGGACCCTATTAAAAAGTCCTAACCTGTCCTTTCTGTACCAACCCTTCAGGTATTGAGAAGCTACTATGAGGTCCCCCCTGAGCCTTCTCTTCTCCAGGATAAACAACCCAAACTCCTTCAGATTGTTTTTTGAAATATAGTACTAGTAAATCAGTTTCAGATTGCATTTCTTGTAGCATCAAGCCATACAAGCCCTTCCCCACCTTAGAAGCTGCTACATGCTACAAATACAACACAAATACTCAGAGAACCATGAGAACACAAGAATCAAAACCCCACACCCAGCCTTTTCAAGTAGCTATCGACCAAATGAAATGGAAAGATATGTCTGATAAAGTCCTACATCTACCAGGAAAAAAGGCAGCAATAAACTGTAGCTCCAAGTCAGTCACAAACAAAGAGGAAAAAATATGGCTTTTAAATCTTGCTTTGGTTTAAAACAAAACTAGTCACCATTGGCACTGCTGGGAATCAAAGAAAGAGTTGCAGTAATATTTATTACGAAGCAGGATACTCAAATGTCTGTCCCAAAAGAAAACAAACTGGTTTTTGCTCAGATTCAAGTAGTATTAAGCCAGGAAGAGGGGAGTCAGCAATTCACCAGCAACTTCCACTATCAGGCAGCAGCATTCACCCATCCAGTTACTAAGACAGAAAATCCTCATATGAAAGAAGAAGAGTAGAAGGTTTGGAACTGATTTGCAGCTCTGGTTTCATGTTAACGCGACAGATTAAGGCCTGAAACAGAAATGAGGCTATCAGCTAACCTTTGTTTGGGGTTTAAAGCTTTGATGGCTTAAAGTAAAGCTCAACAGATAGCCCAACAAATCAAACAGCCATTCTACTCTGCTCACCTCCACATCACTAGCTCTCTCCTAGTCTGAAAGCTTTAAACATTCGAAACGTCAGGCAAATAAGACTCTTGGCTGCAGACAAAATTAAAGACACACTACAACTGCCGACAAGCAGCCTGGCTGTGAGCAAACCCTGACTGCTGATAAGACCACGGAATGAAAAACCAACACCTTGTCTAGCATATCCTTTCTTTTTTTCCTTTATCTACTTGTGCAGATCCATCTCTTTCTCTGCAACAAAGAGCAAACAAGTATAGGGAAAACAGCATTTATTGTGTTTGTTAGTCTCTCCATCCATATTTAAAAAAAAAAAAAACATAGAGAAAGAAATGGTTCCAACACAACTATTATTCATGAATCAGCTTCAGTGACAATAGATCTGTGTAACCTCTAAATCAGTTCATAAGTACTGTCCCAAGAGAGAGAGATACCAGGGAGTCTCTGGGTAAGACCCGACAGTTCAGATCCCACAACTCAAGAATTCACTGCCACAGAGTTCATGACACAAGATAATTCCTAACCTTTGGTCCAAGAAAAAAACCCATTTGTTTCTAAAAAACACAACAGAGGATACAAAACAGGGATTAACACCACTAAGAATAGGAAGGCCTTATATTATCTTCTTCTTCAGTATCAAAGACACCAGCTCAACGTGTACAAGAGCTAAAGTCTCATGTCTGGTTATTCCACACCAAAAGGAAAGAGAACATTACCTTCAGCAGGTCTAAAGACCTTTCTACTCGGTTAAGAGCTAAGGAAGACTGTTCAACTATGGAACTGGAGACCTCCTGAACAATGCAGCTTGCAGTTGATTTTGACACTCCTTATGGGTTTTTTTTCAGGGAGAAGGCAGTCCCCACAACACATGGCAAAGGAGAACATCCTTCCTGAGTGAATCAGACAGTTCAGAGAGGCAGCCAAAGCGGAGTATGCAGCTGAAAGAGAGACATGCTTCTTGAATCCTGGACTCCTCTGTCAAATTCTCCACAGGATTTGTAATCCAGAAGCTTGGTGCATATGCTAAAAATGTCAAAGAAAAACAAGCTAAGATTTCCTTGTTAATTTAAGCAATCAAAACACCAAGCCAGAGAAGGCAGCACAGCCTGGGAAGTTTCTTTGCCCATCTGTTATGGTACAAATTAAATGGCCTGAGCAATACCTCCCTGTTCCTGGACAGGTATATGGGGCAAGACTGCAAGGGAGAAAGCAAGTGAGCAAGCAAGTCTCAACAGGCACAGGATGAGAAGTTCCACCATCAGCTTACCCTGCAACTGCAAGGTCATTTAAGCAAGAACTTAACTCGATTTAGCCTCTGAACCACAATACTTGCTGCTGAAAACATGACATAGCATATATTTGCTGCGATATTATTAAGCTTTTCTCCTATTCTGAAAGCCAGGGAAGGAACCAAAGTAATTTTGGTTTTAAGTATCTAGAAATCAATTATCTGTCAAACATCAGAAGGAACAAAGGGCTGAAGTCACAAGCACGTGGGGAGGAGGATACCTGCAGAAAGGTCATCACCTATAAAAGAAAATGTTTCTTCATATCTCGAAGCATCAATCACTCCAGAGGGTCCACATAAAGAGAGAATAATGGAAAAAACAATAGCTCTCAAACAGGAAGAAATATGCCAGAACGCAGGCGCTGTCAATGAGCCTGCACAGCCCCTGACAGGCAATTATTCTTTGATCTATTGGCAGAGGCAGAGAACAAACATGCTGAAATTCCAGATAGGACCTTCTGCATGTTGTGGCTGTGGTCATGATGAGCAGCTCACTTTTATCACCCAGAACAGTTTCAGAGCAGTGATAATAAGAACCATTCGAAAGGAGAAACACAGCTTTCCTTTAAGGTGCGTAGTGCAGTAATTTAATGGTAAAGGAAGGATTTAGTGGTAAATTCAGCTGCCCTTCAAGCAGTAGAAGCACTACCTACCTACTCCTAGACACAAAGATATATCTACACCTCTAACTGTTCACTGATGGGAACCAAAAACTGCGTTCAGGACTGCAAACCACATTTTTCTTACCCAAAGGAATAAGCAAAAGCACTTGAAGTGCGACCTAAGAGAAAAATGGGAAAAGCTGACACAAAGGGCTGACAGTAAGTTGGCTGAAGGACTTGGGGTTGCTCAGCCTGGAGAAGAGAAGGCTCAGGGGACAGCTCACAGTAGCTTCTCAATACCTGAAGGGGGCTACAGAATGGCTGGGGCTGGACTTTTGAATAGGGGACAGTATGGCAGGACTAGGAGTAATGGATGCAAATTGGAAGTGGGTACATTCATGCTGGAGATAATAAAGAAATTCCTTACATTGAGAGTGGTGACACACCGGAAGAGGTTGCCCAGAAAGGCTGTGGATGCCCCCTCCCTGGAGGTGTTTAAGACCATTTGATGATTCTAAAATCCTTTTAGCATCCTGTCTGTTCCATAATTCCTGAATGGGAGGTAGCAGTGTCAAATTTAAGGACCTCTTATGCAGTGCTACTTAATGAAGCGTGAGGTAATTTCCACATCAAAATATTCAAGGTAAAGTCCATGACCTGCAGAAACATGAGCTTTGCCATCAGCTTATTAAAAAGGATTCTAACTATCACAAATTAAAAACCAAGAGTCACGGGGGCCAAATTCTTAAAGCCATGACATTCAACCCCAATCCTGTAGCACTTCACATACGGCTTGAACCCCGAGATGCAGCACCAACTTGGAATCACAGTTTTTACAATTCAGGTTTCTTCCTCTGCCCTTTCTCCTGTTCCACCCTCCAAATGGCACAACAGCCAGGCTTTGCTTGGGTTTTACCATCATTTACACTGTGGCAAAACCTTTGCTTGGAAGAGCTGTGCGCTGAGACTGCTGCACTTTTCTACCTCAGTCAAGATGCAGGGAGGTGACAGCCTTGAGGCAGATACAGTAACACACCATGACGACAGCTCCAATCCCAGCACAGGGAAGCAAACACACTCCTACAACCCTCAGCAGAATCCCAGTATCTCTAAAGATACACACACAGCTACCTCTTGCTTCCAGCTGGGGATTCAAACACACATCCAGACATCAGCTTTCCAGCTATCAACTGTGCTTCACAGTTCTCCTGTCCACAAAACTGGCTGTAAAACAGAACCACAAAGATAATGATGGGATTGGAGCATCTTCCTTAAGAGGAAAGGCTGAGGGAGCTGAGACTCTTTAGGTTGGAGAAGGGACTGAGGGGTGACCTCAATAATATTTATAAATATAAAAAGGGTGAGTGTCAGGAGGATGGAGCCAGGCTCTTTTCAGTGACACCCAATGATAAGAGGCAATGGGTGCAAGCTGGAATGCATGAGATTCCACAAAAACGTGAGGAAAAGAAAAAAAAAAGATACTTTTTCACAGTGAGGGTGACAGAACACTGGAACAGGCTGCTCAGAGAGGCTGTGGAGTCTCCTTCTCTGGAGACATTCAAAACCTGCCTGGACACCTTCCTGTGTGACCTGATCTGGGTGTCCCTGTACCGGCAGGGGGATTGGACTAGATGATCTCGAGGTCCCTTCCAATTCCTGACATTCAGTGAACACCGAGCTGGAGCTCATAAAAGCTTATTTGCAGAAAAGGTACATGTTAAAACCGACCAGCAAACAGCAAGGAAGTGTTAAAATGGTCTTCTAAAGCATAATGCAGTAGGCAGTGGAAGTAAAGCAGGAGGAATGGACACTTTCTGCCCCCTGCAGTTTCCACTGCTATCTAGATTTTTAAGACAGCTTTAGGAGGGGTAGCCAGTCCATTACCATTCTACAAACCTAACAATTTGCACCTGGTTATCACCAGGCAGCCACGATGTGAGGGTTTTTTTTACAGCCAGTTTCATCTGACTTAACAGTTAAATTGACCAGTGCTTCCCATTCACGATCAACTACCCAAGCCAAATGTTTCTCCTCTGATAAATGAATTATGTTGATTTCGCAACAGAAAAGAGTATCACCTTCTACCAAACCTTTAAGGTGACTGCATCACTTTGATTAAGAACAAGAAACCTCCTCAATAAATAGGCATATTTAGGCTGTCTGAGTTATGGTCCTAAAATATATACATGCATAATATATGTATATATGTAAAATCTTAAACAACAAAGGATTGCTTTCTAGTTATTAGCCTATAAATACACCTTTCAGTAAGAAAGCTCTCCAATTTTTACATATAAACCTGCAAGTTATACACACAGATGGAGAATTTCAATAAAGAAAAATTCCATGGAAGAAAGTCTCACGTCCAGATGCAGTAGAGGTTAAGCATCACTGCTGCTGTCTACATACTTTCTTCAGTTTTTATTATTATAGACCAGGAATTAAATCCCAAATTCAGCCAAAAATGTTGCCCTGTGTGTTATTAGGTACTCCCCAGAATGTGTCCATTTCAGGTTGGCTGAATTTGGGAATCCAATTATTTTCAGGCTGGTAACCTGCTTAAAAAATAATAAAGAGGGGAAAAAAAATCCATTTCAGCATGGATTTGGAAAACTGATGTTTTCCAAGAGATGACAGATAATTTTGAAACAACCCAGGTCTGCTTTATGAGCCTTGGCTGTGCCAAGAGGAAGTAAGAACAGATTGATTACAATGAAATATTGTTTATTTCCAGCTGTTTCTCAAGCAATGGTGAATGATATCACCACTATTAGATTTCACAAGAAAAAAAACCCCTCCAAATTGTTGCAGCATACAAACGCTATGCAGGTTACAAAGGATGCTCCATACTAGGGGAGGGAGAACCTAAAATAGTGTTAATTTTGCTAATGAAATTTTATTTTCCTTCTTCCACGTTCTTCCATATCAAGGCATCTTCCTACCCCACACCTCAGTTTTTCCCTCCACAACACACATATAATCTTTTCCTTCATTTAAACTACAAGTATTGGCATTACATAGCAATTTGTATTCTGCCACACTAAACAAAACCAGGTTTGGACTAATAGACTTCACTATATTGACTTGATTAGAAATAGTGAAAAGAAGTTTGCCTGTATTTTACAGGCCTACCAGGTAACTAATACATTTAAACATGTTTCTTCCCACATTCCTTTTGTTTAAGCCTCTAAATAAAAGGCTAGAAAATTGACTTGTCCTGAGAGCTTGCAATATGCACAGATAAACGACCAGCCTCCTCACTCTTGAAGCACATCTTTCATACTCCAGGTCCATTACCAGTAATAACCAAGCAGCTTAATGCAAAGCAACTAAGACCATGAACTTTCTAATGGGTCCTTTCACCACGACCTGTGCTGTCCCAAAACACCCCAAGTTTCACTACACGAAGCTGTTGCACTCCCCTCCTCAGCCAGGAACGCGATGACTGATAGAAATTTGCCAAGTCACTTTCCAAGTAAGAATAAGGAGTTGAGATTCTGGGAGGAAAACAGCCATTAGTCGCACAGTTAAGAAAGAACCCCTCCAGAAACCTGCCCTGTGCATAGGCATGTCATTTTGGAAGGTGAGAAAGGGGGGAGAAAGTGCTTTTTTGCCTCGTGAAAATGCTTTTTTTTCTTTTCCCCTGCTCAGGGGAATGCACCAACACAAACTCTTCCCTTTGGTTTACTCCACGCTCCTTCCCCCCCCCACCACCACACCAGCAAAATCCCCTTTTCCAACCGGATTATGGGGACGAGCGGGATGTTTTGCAATTATAAAGTGTGGGGGGAGAGGAAATATAAACATCAAGCACATACACACACATACACACCCCCTCCCATCCCCGCAGCCATTGTGCTCGCCCGCCTTCCCCACGCACACGCCGCAGCCCCCGGGGCTCCCTCCCTCTCTCCT
>VZTY01017910.1:0-12108 GCA_013400935.1 Turnix velox | reverse complement strand
TTTTAAATTTCTTTATTTATTTTTTTTTAAAGTCTTTCCCTGGCTCCCCGCCAGCTCCCGGGCTGCCTAATAGACTCCGCAGCGGAGGAGCTCCAGCCCAGCAGAAGAGCAATAAATTTCTCATCAAACAGCCGATAGAGAAACAAGATGAACAT
Source organism: Turnix velox (assembly GCA_013400935.1). Lineage (NCBI taxonomy): Eukaryota > Metazoa > Chordata > Aves > Charadriiformes > Turnicidae > Turnix > Turnix velox. The sequence continues at coordinate 11,953 of VZTY01017910.1, read as the reverse complement.
CTGTTTTGCTGCAATGAAACTCTCCCCCCCCCTCTCCCCTCTTCTCCCTCCCATGTTCTTCAGAAGCTGCAAACCAGCTCTGACAGACCACCCCCAAAAGGCAGCTCTCTCTGCTTTCCTCACCCTGCAGCCCCCTGCAAATATTCACCCGTTATTTCAATCAGGTAATTTAAGAAGACTTTGCATTTCTCCTCCTCCCTGCAGCTGCCAAAGCTTTACCCAGACAGGATTCCTGCTCAGTCGATAATAAAAGCCATCCTGGGACCCTGGAGTATGAAGGCAATTTTATGATACCCATTATGTGGCAATGTAACTTCATTAAAAGCTGTTTATTCCCTCTAAGCATTTTAAGCACTTTCCTTTCTACCCCATCAAAAAGAGCTTTTTGCTGCACTGGAGAAGGTTATTTGTGCTGGGAGGTGATTTTTTGGTTTTTTTTTTTTTTTCTTTTTTTCTTGCCAGGGATGAGGGGCCATAAGGTTCCCCACAAAGGGGCTTCTCCTCCTCCTTGAGCTATATATTATTTTTTTATTATTTTTATGATGCACTCCACATGAGCCACGTTGACTGGGGCTCTGTTTAGGTGACATTTATGATCTCAGCCTCTTTTTTATAAATTAACATGGACAATGCCTCCAAAACCTACTGCAGAATAGGGCTGGTTCCTATGAAAAACCATTTAAGGCAACCTGATCTAGTGGGAGGTGTCCCTGCCTATGGCAGTGGGGTTGGAACTAGATGATCTTCAAGCTCCCTTCCAGCCCAAACTATGATTTGGTCTTCCATTTGGGATAATCTGGGGTGTCTCAGACCCTAAAGGTTGATTTTTCCAACCTGGTATTATCAATCAGCATCTAAAGATGGAGCTGCAATCACAGCAAAGGGGAGTCTGACCCCATCCTGTGTCCTAAGGGTCACCCAGCTCCAAATTCAACACTTAAATTCAAAATTCAATCCTTAAAAATAAACCAGGATACTTAAAAATCCTTAACATCAACCCCAAAACTCAAATTTTCTTATTTGAATGGCAACATTTTTATTTAATGACAACATTCTTATTTAATGGCAATTATTTAATGGCAACATTAGCCAAAAAAAAAATTTAAAAAAAAAAATCCAAGAAACCCTCTTGGTTCCATCTCAGTGGATGATTTGGGGAAATTTCTCCCAAATGCTGCCAAAATAATGGGGCTAAAGAGTTAACCTATGAGAGGAAAGATGTTTGTTTCCCTACAGGATTTATTATCTATCTCTTCCTATCATCTCTACAGAATGATAGCACAGGAAGGTCTTAATATTTGAGATTTCAAGCTCTCCATCAGTAAATGGTCATTTGTTCTCTGTTGAGGTTGAAGACTCAGTGAGATCAACAGGCAACCACCTCTCTGTCTAAAAACATGTCCAAAATTAGGCAGTGGACTGCAAAATCTTACACAGAAAGCTGAGAAAACTGCTCCAAAATTTGTAAAATCTCCTTAAAATAACATAAGTTAAAGAATGTTACATAAATTAAACATAAATTAAAGAAGAAAAATAGTAGGGAATGATACAAAAATGCCCAATGGCTCACAGAAAGGNAAATTAAACATAAATTAAAGAAGAGGAATACTGGGGAATGATACACAAATGCCCAATGGCTCACAGAAAGGGTATGAATCCACATTTTTTTGCTTCTGGTAAATTCTCTACTCTGCCCAGGGAGGTTTTTCCCCACCCCAGAGAGGCTGTGATGTCTGTAGGCAATGGACAAAAGGTCCAGGATCCACAGGATCACCACATATTGTGGTAGTGTCCTCCTGAGCTAATAATCCCCCCCAAAAAAAACCTCTGGGAATGGGGTTGAAGGATGCAACTACATCTTAAGTAATTAATAATCAGGACAACCACTGGCACAAATAGATTNATTTGCATCCATTATTCCTACTCCTGCCATCATATATCCCATTAAAAAGTCCTACCCAGCCTTTCTGTAGCCCCCTTCAGGTATGGAGAAACTACTCTGAGGTCCCCCATGAGCCTTTTCTTCTCCAGGCTGAACAATCCCAACTCCTCCAGCCTGTCCCCATCAAGGAGAAAAAGATAAAAAACTCATTTAGCTGCATTTCAAGAAAATTCTTCCCCTATTACCATCAAAAAAAAGTTCAACTTTCTCCAAATAAGAGACTCCAGTGGCTTGTGGGAAGAAATAGGGACAGGTCATGCCCCTGTGCCCATCACTAAGCACCAAACTCAGCAGCAACAGCTCAATGTTCTTCCATAAACATCCCCCAAACACTGCTAATGGCTGGGTATTCATTTAAACAGAGCCAGAGAGAGGAAAAAAAAAAAATAGAATTACTAGAATACATTTTAATTGATTTACAACGGCACTTAGTAACAGTGATAAAAGAAAAAAACTTGTTTTATTGGACCTCCTGCTAATTAGCTCAACTGACTCCAGGCTTGGAAAAGTCTGGAGCCCTCCCAACCCCTCACAAACCTGACACAGAACAGCTTTTAGATAGGGAAAATCTCAAATAATCAGAGGGAAAAACAATTTCCAAATGGTTATTGCAAAGAGAGGGCAATGGAAAGGGCTGATACAAGGATGGGGAGTACAAATGGGATAAACCAACCCTTCTGGCAGGTTCTAGAATCCCCTTCCCATCCATAAACACACCTTTGTTATGGCTTTGATATATCCTTTCCCTTAAGGACTTTTAAGGGCAGTGGATAAGGTCAAAATGAGAGGGGAAGCAATGGGTAAAATGCTTAATATTCAATAAAAGTGTCAATTTTACATAGGGAGGCAAATGGGGCTTTATTGAAGAATTGGTAAACTTCCTGGGAGGGAAGTAAGTGGGTTTTAAGTCTTCAAGGGGTCCCTGCTGAATAGAAATGGAATGTGATTTGTGATAAAACTCAGCTGCTCTATAAAAGACGTTAAATAAATGTTGCTGTTTCACTGGGGATACACTCAATTGATTGTGCTACACACTGATAGGAAGATGCTCCCTCCCCACAAGCAACCACCCACTCCCACACAGCCTCTTCACCTTCATGTTTGACTCAGTTCCTGCACAGAATTTTCTGGAAATGCTTTAAATCCACCTCTCCCCCCATGGTTCTGCATCTCCAGCACCCCAAGCATCAGCTGGAGGGTCAGATCCACCCCAAACTTGAGGAAACACATATTTGGCACAAGTTATAGAATTATAGGGTTGGAAGGGACATTCAAAGGCCATCTAGTCCAGTGACAGGGACATCCTGCCCTAGATGAGGTTGCTCAGAGCCTCAGCAAGCCTGGCTTTGGATGTCTATAGTGATGGGACACCTCCACCACCTCTTTGGACTCACTGTCTCACCACCCTCATGGGGAAGAACTTTCTCCTAATACCTAACCCTGCCCTGCTCTAGTTTCAAACCATTGCCCCTCCATGCCCTGGCAAACACCCCCTCCCCAGTTTTCCTGGAGCCCCTTCAGGCACTGGGAGGCCACTGGGAGGTCTCCTTGAAGCCTCCAGGATCCATTCTGGGCAGTTCTGGAGCCCTCAACATAAGAAGATCATTGAGGAGCNCAAATTGAAAGAAGGGAGATTTAGGTTGGATATAAGGAAGAAGTTCTCTCCTGTGAGGGTGGTGAGACACCGGAAGAGGTTTCCCAGAGAGGTTGTGGATGCCCCCTCAATCCATGGAGGTGTTTAAGTCCAGGCTGGATGAGGCACTGAGCAACCTGGTGTAGTGAAAGTGTCCCTATGGCAGGTGGATTGGAACTAGATGATCTTGAAGGTCCCTTCCAACCCAAACCATTCTATGATTCCTCCCCAAACCCAACACACTCCCATTATTTGCATTAATGTGAAATTACAAAAACCAAAGCACAACAAAGAAATTTAAAATATTTTCACTGCCAAGACCAAGCCACATCCTCATCCCCTCACTGAGCATCCTCCACCAGTGCCAGGAGGAGGAAGAAGAAGAAAAGGAGAAGCAGGAGGAGGAGGAGGAGGAGGAGGGGGAACCCAAGCCATCAAAGCAGTGCCCTGGAAGGGCAAGACAAACAAACCAATCTCCACCAGACAAATGAGAGGCCAATGGTACCACCACAGAGAGCCCAAACTGTGATATAATTGTGCTGCTGCTACATCATCTTTAATCAATAACATCCAGGGCTGCTGCCGAGCACAGCCCAAATCCCAGCCTCAGCCAAGAAAACAGCAGGTTGTTAAAAAGCCCAATAGTCTGAGGGGTTTGGTTTTTTTTTTTTGTTGTTTCTTTTCACCCCCTCTAATAGGTGGCTCATTCCCTCAACCCTGCTGATTTTTTAAATAAAAGCTAAATTCCAATAATTGTTTAATGCTTATTTTTATTTAGCTCCTGCTTCGCCTGCTCTGTGTTGGAAATTGATGTTTTGCCACTCGGGCTGGGCAAGAGAAAATATGAAAAAAATTAGGATTTTTTTTTTCTTTTTAGCCACCAACATGACTTTGGTTACATCTTGCCATAGCCAAAGTGTCCCATAACCACATTTTGGGGTGGGTTCCAGCCTGCAGCTCCCCCTAAATCCAGATTTGCTCCACTTTTCCATGTACCAGCTCATCTCAGCACCCTTGGGAAGAGCTCCTGGCACACAAAGAGCCCTAAAAGCATGGAATTTTTATCCCCTTGCCCCAGAAAAAAGCTGAATTTAAGCCCAAAAGAGATTCTCTCACCTTCCAGGTGGATTCACCCATTAAAAACCCTTGCTGCCACCCTGTTTGCCCCTGAGAAGGTTGAAAGGTGGTTCTGGAAAAGTACAGGAGAGCTCCAACCAATTCCTTGAGGAGATCCATCACGTCAGATTAGCAACTTAGTTTCTTATTAGCTATTTTCCATCCTATCACATTAATATTTGTTTTCACTAATACAATGCAGGAGTCTTATCATATTAGCAACTTTCACATCACATTAGGGAAAACAAATACTAATACAATACTTTACTAATATGACATGATCTGATGGGAAATTGCTAATACAATAAGACTCTCCCTACCATGTTTAGTACAGAAAACAACTCTGTGTCCCACTTACAGCCCTCTTGGAACTGGGTAAACACCCAGAATTTCCAAAACCAGACACTTTCATCATGTCCAAACCTGCAGGAGTGGGATGGAGGGATGTGCATGAGGACTCTTGCTGTGTAAATGCATTAAATTGCAATGAAAACTCCAAGTTCAGAAGTAAATTATTTAAATCTGAGCCTCCCTTCTCCATGGAAGGGGCTCATTAGTCCCCCAGATGTGGAGGTGGATGGTGACCCATGCCACCCACCATGACTGGAGGGGACAAAGCAGCCTGAACACTTGTACAAGGAATAATAATTTGTAAGAGGAGTCCAATTAAACCAGTTGGCAGCAGTAACTGGCACAGAGGTGGCACCCAAGATGGCAAGGGGGGAGCAAAACCAGGCAGAAATACTAGGAGGAAATCCAGGGTTGGTCCATGAAAAGCCAAAATCAGTGCCATGGTCACCAAGACAGAGATGTTCTCCTGGACCATGGAGAGTCCAGGCTCAGATGAGCTCAAGAACAAGATATGATGTATAGAATCATAGAATGGTTTAGATTGGAAGGGAACTCAAAGATCATCTAGTTCCAACTCCCCTGCCATGGGAGGGACACCTCCCACTAGACCAGGTTGCTCAATGCCTCATCCAGTCAGGTCCATCAGGCAGCCAGGCAAAGTATCTTTGAGGGACAGAGCTTCAGAGGTCAAAACATGGGACACAGTGAGGAAGAGGAGTGGATACAGCAAAAGCTTCTTCTAGTGGGAGCTGAGCATCCCACATCAGCCTTATTTCCCACTTATCTCCAGCACTTAGAGTAATTTTCCCCCTCTCCTCCTTCACTTCCCATCTCACACCTCCCAGCTATGAGCTTTGGGCAGTTTCTTGCCCCAACCCCTCAGCAAAGCCATCTGCAGAGCTTTGTCCATCAGAGCCTCCCTCACCAGCCTTATTTCCCCCTTGTGCCCAGCACTTGGAGTCATTTTCTCCTTCTTTTTCTTCACTTCCCACCTCCCAGCTTTGGGAAGTTTTTTGCCCCAGCTCCTCAACCAAGCTGTCTCCAGAGCTTTGTCCATCAGAGCCCCCCACACCAGCCTTATTTCCCCCTCATCTCCATCACCTGGAATAATTTTCCCCCTCTTCTGCTCCACTTCCCATCTCTCACCTCCCAGCTATGAGCTTTGGGCAGTTTCTTGCCCCAACCCCTCAGCAAAGCCATCTGCAGAGCTTTGTCCATTTGAACCTCCCACACCAGCCTTATTTCCCCCTCATCTCCATCACCTGGAATAATTTTCCCCCTCTTCTGCTCCACTTCCCATCTCTCACCTCCCAGCTATGAGCTTTGGGGATTTTGTGCCCCAACTCCTCAGCAAAGCTATCAACAAGAGCTCTGTCCATCAGAGCCTCATTTCTGCTTCACCTCCAGCAACTGAAGTAATTTTCTCCCTCTTCTCCTTCATTTCCCACCTCACACTTCCCAACTTTGGGGAGTTTGTGCCCCAACTCCTCCACAAAGCCATCTGCAGAGCTTTGTCCATCAGAGCCTCATCTCCCCTTCATCTCCAGCAACTGGAGTAATTTTCCCCTTCTGCTCTTCCACTTCCCATCTCTCACCTCCCAGCTATGAGCTTTGGGGATTTTGTGCCCCAACTCCTCAGCAAAGCTATCAACAAGAGCTCTGTCCATCAGAGCCTCATTTCTGCTTCACCTCCAGCAACTGAAGTAATTTTCTCCCTCTTCTCCTTCACTTCCTACCTCCCATCTTTGGGGAGTTTTTTTCCCCAATCTCACAACCAAGCTGTCTCCAGAGCTTTGTCCATCAGAGCCTCATTTCCCCTTCACCTCCATAACCTGGAGTCATTTTCCCCCTCTTCTCCTTCACTTCCCACCTCACACCTCCCATCTTTGGGGAGTTTTTTGCCCCAACTCCTCAGCCAAGCTGCCTCCAGAGCTTTGCCCATCTTGGCACCAGCACCCACCCAGGGATGCTCTGTGCCAACTGTGCCAGGCAGCAGAGCTGCAGCAGCAGGCAACGTGTCTCCTTCCAGCAATGCCCAGCTTGGGCAGGCTCAGCAGTTTTCTCTTCTCTCAGCAATTTTCTGTTCTACTGAATTAGTAGTTTGTATTGAATTAGTATTCATTTTCCCTAATATGATATATAAGCATAATCACGTTAGCCACTTTGATATCACATTAAGGCTCCGCCGCCAGCCCCAGCAGCACCAGGTGGGGAGCACCACGGGCCACAGAAGAGCTTCCACTGGGGATATTCCACATGTGGAACCAGATAATGCTGTCACCAACCTCCCCCAGAACCCCTCCAGCACTGCAGAGCCCAGACAAGGTCCCCACCATGGGCAGAGTTTCACTGCTCAGGATGGTGAGATGCCACCTAGAATAAAAGGTGTCGCATCCTGAATAAAATAACTCAACCAGATAAAATAAGACAGACAAAGGGGAAACATGCAGCTGCACACCAGCCTGACAGCACCCAACCCCTAGGACATGATGTCCCCAGTGGCACTGGGTGATGCTTTCCTGGGAAAGCTGTGGCAATTTGGGAATTAAAAGCTGAGGAGGCAGTGGGGTGCAGCCAGGTAGGGATCAGGGTTACAGCAGGGCTTGGGGATGAGATAGAATTCTCCCATGGCAAAATCAGCCAGCACTGACTCTGCCTCAGTTTCCCCAGGAAGATGCCAAAGAGCTTTGCAGGGCTCTCTCCTTAATTAGAATCATAGAATGGTTTGGGTTGGAAGGGACCTTCAAGATCTTCTAGTTCCAATCCCCCTGCCATGGGCAGTGACATCTCCCACTACACCAGGTTGCTCAGTGCCTCATCCAGCCTGGCCTTAAACACCTCCAGGGATTGAGGGGACACCCACAACCTCTCTGGGCAACCTCTTCCAGTGTCTCATCACCCTCACAGTCAAGAATTTCTTTGTTATATCCATCCTAAATATCCCCTTTTCAAATTTATATCCATTACTCCTAGTCCTGCCATCACATATCCTAGTCAAAAGTCCTACCCCAGCCTTCCTGCAGCCCCTTCAGGTACTGAGAAGCCACTATGAGGTTCCCCCTGAGCCTTCTCTTCTCCAGGCTGAACAACCCCAACTCCTTCAGCCTGTCCTCAGAAGGGAGGTGCTCCAGCCCTCTCATCATCTTTATGGCCCTCCTCTGGACCTGCTCCGACATCTCAATGTCCTTCTGTCCTTTGCTGATGAAGTTGCACCAAGCACAAGCAGGGAAGAGAAAAGGAGGAAACAAGAAAGCTCCTTGTCTCCCAGGGCACAGAGGGATGAGGGAAGGAGAGAAGGGCACAACAGCCAGCACAGGGCCACCAAAGTCAATCCTTCACATTTTGGCTTGGCAGTGGGGCAGGAATGGGCTTTACATCAAGGTGAGCATCTCCTGAGGTGCCTCTCCAGCACACACCTCCCCACCACTGGAGCAGCACAGGGCTGGGTAGCAGCTAGTGATGTGCTGAATACCTAATTAGCCCTTTTATGGACTCAAATAAATTGTCTTTGCATTAACATGAAAGGGTATTTCTTTTAATCTGCTGCCCACCAGGCTCTGATGGCACCGGGTGGGTGCCTCTGACTGAGATGCCACCACCCACCATGGGTACCAGAGGCACCAGGAAGGACCAAAACAGCACTGGGGTCAGAGCAGAGCATCACACATTGATCAAGACCAGAAGAGAGCACTTTCTATATATCTTTCTATATATATTTATTCATTTTTTAAATGAGTGTGTATATATATAGAATCATAGAATGGTTTGAGTTGGAAAGGACCTTAAAGATCATCCAATTCCAACCCCCCTGCCATGGGCAGGGACATCTCCTACTAGAGCAGGTTGTATATAAATATATACAGATTTTTATATGTGCTGGAGCCAAACACAGCACATCTTTATCTCCTCAACCACAAGCCAAAGCATCATCCCCTCCCAGCCCTGAGCTGCCCCAAACTCCTGCTTTAAGCTCAGCTTTGACAATTGCCCATCACATTGAAAGAACAAGAATTGCTTCAGTCCTTCCACAGATATTTATTTTTTAAAAAATAAATAAATAGGTAAATTTTAGCAGTTCTAGTGCCAACACCCCCTGGATTTGGTGCTTAACCCAGAGAGGCTCTGGTTCCTCCCTCCCTGGAGGTGTTTAAGGCCAGGTTGGATGAGGGATTGAGCAACCTGATCTAGTGGGAGGTGTCCTGCCTTGATCTTGAAGGTCCCTTCCAACACAAACCATTCTATGATTCTATATAAAAACTCTCCTACCTGCTGATGCCAATTCAGACATCCTGAGAGATGCTGAGAGCATCCCAGCACCAACCATCCCACTCAGCACCCAGAATTGATCCCAAGAAGAGATCTCCAGCCACACAGCTACATCCACACGTGTGCAAACACACACAGAGACACATTTTTTTAAATCCTAAGAAAATTCTGAGCCTTCACTGTCAGTGCTGTATATCACTTTGAGATATATACCATATTAGCAAAAAGAACTGAATTATATTGCATTCATGATGCAATTAAACACTTCACTAGGAATCAATGTAAAACTGATGAGGCCTGAAAGTAGTGCATATGGCTTAGAACATTATAAAACATTACCTTCACTCAAATCCTTTTCAGTAGCAATTTAAATCTTCTTACAGTTACTGCTGCCAATGGTAAACCATCTACTGATTCATAACAGCGCAGGGGAACGAATGAATTCCTTTTTTTTTTTTTCTTTTTTTTTTTTTTTTCAAATTTATTCAACTACTAAATTACCCATGAAACCAGAATAGCTGACAGGAGTAATCTGAATTATTATTAGCTCTGCAAGTATTCTGCATTAGCCAATTTAAAACCACGGCTCACAGGCAGAAACCAGTTAGTACAGGCAGGGTGTTAAATGACTGCCATAGTTCTTCATTTTACTGCTGCTTACGTTTAAAGGTCAAGAGATAAAAATTACATATGACTGCAAACACAGGAAGGGTGTTTGTCTTTTTTTTATTTTTTTTTTCCTTCCCCCACGAATCAGGTCAAGCAGAAACTTTGAAAACATTTGGAGATATCAGCCACAATGGCTCTAAACTATGCCAGGATTTGGGATGGGATGGGATGCTCCTCCTCCTCCTTGATGATTTTCATGGATGAGATGGTCCCATTGAGGTCAGAGAGTATCCTCACCCCTCAGATGGGTAGGAAGGAAGGTGGGGACCCTAATTGTGCCTTTTCCAGGGGCTAAACCCATCTCTTCATAGAATCATAGAATCATAGAATGGTTTGGGTTGGAAGAGACCTCAAGGATCATCTAGTTCCAACCCCACTGCCATAGGAAGGACATCTCCCACTAGACCAGGTTGCTCAGTGCCTTGTCCAGCCACCTCCACCAAAACATGGTCAAGGGATCATGATTCAGTGCCCATTGGGTGATGGAGGGTCCTACTGGTGAGGACTGGTGGCAGCAGAAGGGGATCTTCAACCCTTCTGCATCAACTCCCACAACCAGAAGGTTCACCAGGAACCCTTCAAGGAAGAATGAGCAATGTGGCCCTGGCTGAAATTCCCATAGGGCTCTTACCCCATAGTCAGAAGACAAAACCACTGAGGTTTTGAGCACCATTTGCTCCCAGCATTTGCAGCCAGTGGGGCAGGGGAGACCCTGGTGGCTCCTAAAACAAGGGGAAGGATGATAGAAGGAGGCACCCACCACATCATAAACATCCCCATTTATACATCCCCATCAAGGTGAATACAGCCCCTTTGGGTACCAAACACACTGCAGTCCTCTTTTATCTTTACCAAGATACTTAAAACCTTTACAAAGCAGGGAAGGGATGTGATGAGAGGACTAGAAAGTGATGGGAGGACTAGAAGATGATGGGGAGAACTAGAAATAATGGATGTAAATTGGAAGGGGGTAGATTCAGGCTTGTTATAAAAAAGAAATTCTTTACAGTGAGGGTGGTGAGACACTGGAAGAGGTTGCCCAGAGAGGTTGTGGATGCTCCCTCAATCCCTGGAGGTGTTTAAGACCAGGCTGGACAGGGCACTGAGCAGCCTGATGTAGTGGGAGGTGTCCCTGCCTATGGCAGGGGAGGTTGGAACTTGATGATCTTTAGGGTTCCTTCCAACGCAAACTACTCTATGATTCTATGAAGGGATGGGCTCAGCCCCTGGGATGGGCACAATGAGGGTCTCCACCTTCCTTCCTGCCCATCTAGAGGTTGAGGATGCTGTCTGACACCCCCACATCCCCCAAGCCAAAGCAGATCCAGCACTATTGGGATGGGAAAAGCAAAGCTGAGAGTCACCCCAGCCACACAAACCCCACAAGGATCTCAGCAGCCTCTCTGCCTGTTTTCCATGGATGAAGAGGGCAGGAGAAGGTGGGTTTCCATGCAGAACCCCCCATGTGCTGGCAACACAGAGCAAAAGCAGTGTCTCTTTAACTGACCATAACACTGCATCATCCTTTCTCTTCCTATTTTCGGTTTTATTAGCAAAGCAGCACAATGTTTATACTAGTGGGTATTACATTTGCCAGAACAATTACGGTATGACAAATGGCACATCAATGTAATCCATCAACTGGGCTGAGACAGGAATCCTTTATCCCAGGCTGCCATTAATTCCCAGCCAGGTCTCTGGGGTCCCATGTGTCAGTAACCATGACAACCCCGGGGACGCTGGGCAGCGATGGCATCTCTTTGGGAGGAGAGTCAGGCACCCCAGTGGTGGGGAAATCTGGGATTTCACCTCTGGGACTGAAGTTGGGAGGAGGTTTTCACATGGTGAGAACCCTTCATGAAGCATCTGAACCATTTAGGAGGCACTAGACAGTGTGGGGACACCAGGAGAAACCACAGAGTGTCACAGGGAGCTCCCATGTGGTGTCTGATGTGAAAAGGGGAGATTTAGGCTGG
>VZTY01017909.1:4354-39018 GCA_013400935.1 Turnix velox | reverse complement strand
TTTTTTTTATATATATCTATTTGTATGTATACATGGGGTGCCTGTATCACATACGTGAAAGCAGAGGAAAGGAGTTCTATGTTTATATTTTAAAGGTATATTTCTGCATCAACATAGAGGCTGGCAGCAGCAGCTTTCAGCTGCTACAACAGCTTTGCTTTTCTCTTTTTATCTTCCTCATTCATACAAGTGTATGTGGGAGAGGTTGTGCATGCAGCAGAGAGGTTGTGCGTGCAACAAAGAGCTTCTATCATGCAGAGTCTCTTTCTCAGAGCTGTGTAACACAGTCCTGCCTGTTTCATAAGGAATGAGCTTATTTCCTTCTTTTTCAGCACCTCGGTACACAGCTCCATTCTCTGTTGTCAGCAATTTATCTACCATCCACATTGACTGGAGCCACACTTTTGTTCTGAACGGCCGCCTGAAGGAGTACGCCTTAACTGAGAGTGGGCAACGCATCTACAGTGGCTTTGACACCGAGCTCTATTTACCAAGGACATCTGACAAAAGTCAGTTTCAATTTCCTATGGCTTTCTCTCTCTGAAGGACTGTTGAGCTAAATTAATATTACCCTGTGCTAAATTTAAGACAAAATCCCCATAGCTATGCCAAGGTAGGAGTGCAGGAGAAGACACAGCAAAGTGCATCTAAGCATAAGCCTGAAACAGAAGTCCTTGGAACTAAACTTCCTCTTAAACATTGTACCTGTCTGGGTGAGATAGCTCTGGGTCACTGCTGAGGGTCAAACTTTCCCAAATCCTGGAGCCACATTGCAATTCCGCCTTTCAAGGCTATAGTCTGGGAAATGCATGGAAGTCTTCAAAAGAATGGAGCTTGAATTGTTCATCTGAATCTAATGAGGGCAGTAGCTCTTGGAATCAGTCATGTTTTGAAAATGCAGTTTCTCTTTCAAAAATGTACTTTTAAAACTCCACCAACAAGGGGAAAATAACCTGGGTTTGTAGCTCAGTTAGGAGAGCATCACACTCTTAATCTGATAGTCAAGTGTTCAAGTCCCTGTCCAGGTATGAGGCTTGTCAGAGTTGGGCTGATGGTTGGACTTAATGATCTGAAAGGTCCCTTCCAACCTTGATGATTAATAAAATTTTGAAGTCTTCTGATTTTAAGACATTGGGGGTTTTGTATACCAAAGAACTTTGTAATTTATTTTTTTACTTTCCTGACTGGTGTAATGATACCAATATGTTTATTTTTTTACTCAAACATTCTTAACGTGCTGGAATTGGACATGAAGGGAGTGTGAGAGATATAAGATAAAAGGATGAATAAGCTGAACGTCGTCAGTTATAGTGGAAGAAGGAGGATTATGTGGTGAAGGAAGAATATCATCAGGAGCAACATCATAGAGGTCCTATGATCTGCCATAGTTCATAATTGAGAAGTTCAATGAGGAATTATGAGGCTTTGATCTGGGACACAGGCGGGTTTCCTTGTCTCTCTTCAGACCTGGCCATCTCTGCTGGTCAGATTGTTATGAGAAAGAACCACCAAGAAAATTTTGATTATTCCTGCTGACAGCATTTTCTAACTTTTTTTTCTTTCCTCAGCTTTTTTATTTCAAGTGACCTGCATTACTGATGAAGGGACTGCTGTGACACCCATCATCAAGTACAGTGCTGCAGATGGAGTTGGTAAATATGTGATGAGATTACCTAGCACCTATTGCATTTGTCTGCTTTGTAGAAATCAGTTTTTAGGAATTAGTTCTTTGTCTGCTTGTAGAAATTAGTTATGCTGCACATGCTGGATAAGATGGCAGTTTCTTGTAGGATTAGGGGATTCCTTAGTGTCTTTTAGGTATGAGCTATGTAGATTTATATGCAGTTCTTGCCATGCATGGCTTTCTGTTTCTTTATGCCATGATTAGCTTCAGATCCTTTCTACAGATATGTAGTCGATTTTTTTTTTATGTTTACAAAATTTTTTGCTGCAAAACGTAGTGCTTTCTCCTCATGAACAAAATATATTCTATTTTCTAGCTAGGAATATATTGAATTATAATCCTGTCCTCCCACATTGATCTTCAGTTTGTCAATGAAAATATGTACTCTCTTCCCTCTCTACAACCTCTCCCTTTGTATGTCAAACCAGCCAGCCCCTGCAGTTTCACATGGGATTTGTTCACTTAGCCAGTTTAGGAGAATGTCATATGAGATGCTGTCAGGACCTGGTTTATCAAATTCACTGTTTCACTTCTGTCCATGAGGTCTTTCTTGTTTTGTGAAAACTAAGGAGTTTGGTGTGAAATCATGGTTAGTAGTAGGTGCCAACCAGTAAACAGTTTTGCTTTTTTTATCATCTCCTTTGTTTTTTGGGAAGCAAAGCTAAACTCACAGTTTCTAACCAACATATTGGTTTTAAGGCTTTTTTTTTTTTGAATCACAGAATATCAGGGATTGGAAGGGACTTTGAAAGATCATCTCATCCAATCCACCTGCCCAGAGCAGGAACACCTAGATCAGGACACACAGGAGCACATCCAGGCAGGTTTTGAATGTCTCCAGAGAAGGAGACTACACAACTTCTCTGGACAGCCTGTGCCAGTGTTCTGTCACCTGTCAAAAAGACTTTTCTCAATCATGTGGAACATCCCATGTTCCAACTTGCACCCATTGCCCCTTGTCCTATCATTGGAGGTCACTGAGAAGAGCCTGACTCCATCCTCCTGACACTCACCCTTTACATATTTATAAATATGAATGAGGGCACCCCCCAGTCTCCTCCAAGCTAAAGAGACCCAGTTCTCTCAGCCCTTTCTCAGCAGGGCAATACTCCAATTCCCTAATCATCTTCGTGGCTCTGTGCTGGACTCTCTCAAGCAGTTCCCTGTCCCACTCTGTCTCTGTGATTGCCACCAGATCACAATCTCTTGTCTGACCACAGATTTCTAACTCCTCCTGTTTATTCCTCAAGCTGCCTGCATTGGTGTGTAGGCATTTCTGGGAGTGAGCTGAGCGCACTGATGAATTGTACTTTGTTCAGCTTCTTAAAATAGATGGGCTTTGTCTTTGCAATTATTCTTTACACAGCATTTCCCTTATGTTCCTTTTCATGTTCTCACTCCATCCTCATGCAGAAATTCAGGCAAGGCTGCTGTAAAGTCATTACAAACTGATTCCCAGTTGCTCTACACTCATCGAATTTCACTCTTGGCTCCTCTGTTCTTTTGATTGCTGCTTGTACCCATAGTATGCTGCAAACTCAATTGGCACCACAGGCAACTTGAGGGGAGGTTTGCAAGCAAAGTTGCTGGAAATTCCTTTTCTGGGAGGTTGAACGTGCACGTTGGATTGCGAATAACCAGGAAACCCCATCACTGAGATGCTTGTTTTATGCATGAGCAAAGCCAAAAAACTGGCTGATTTTTTTTTTCTAACAAGTTTGGGGAAGGAATGTTTCATGTTGTTTGTTTTTGCACTAATTTATCACTCATTTCAGTTAAGTTTTCCTCCCCCTCTCTTTTTAACTGCACAGCCCGCCACCGTGCAGTGCTGGAGAGAATGTCCTCTGTCTGTACTGATCAGAAATTACAGTAGTCATTTCTACTCTTCAAGGTTACTTGGAGAACCCTTTTTTTTTCCTTTACATTCCACCTCCACCACCTCCTTTCTCAAGAGCTGCTGATGCAGTGGTGATTTCCAGCCTGAGCAGCAACGCCACAACTTTAAGCGGGGTCTCTTGAGGGTAGTAAGCTTTTTATTATAGCCCGCTAGCATATTGAACCATTATGCCACCTTGAACATAAGTGCATGACGACAAAGTTACTTAAATTTCTGACTAATTTATTAGTGAGGTAAGGGACAGCATATTGTTAAACACTTTCTGGAATAATATTCCCTTTCTCCCTTAATCCCTCTTGATTTTTTTACAGGTCTGATCTTGACAACACCTGGAGAGAAGGACAGTGCAGAGTCCAAACGTGCAAAATTCTATAACGAGTTATGGTTTGCAGTGTTGATGGTAGTTCTAGGTTTGATCCTCTTGGCTATTCTTCTCTCCCTAATTCTTCAAAGGAAAGTCCACAAGCAGCCCTATGCACGAGACCGACCTCCTTTAGTTCCACTCCAGAAAAGAACATCACCAATGAGTGTGTACTCATCAGGTGAAACCCACCCGGTACGTTTGGTAAATGGCAATGTTCTACATCTATCTGCTGTACTTATTTCTGCCCACACACGTTTTTTTTCCTGAGCTGTTGGAACAGGTCCAGAGTAGGACCATGAGGATGATCAAAGGGCTGCAGCAACTGCCTTATGAAGACAGGCTGAAGGAGTTGGGGTTGTTCAGCCTGGAGAAGAGAAGGCTCAGGGGGCACCTCACAGTAGCTTATCAGTACCTGAAGGGGGCTACAGAAAGGCAGGGGTAGGACTTTTTAATAAGATATGTGATGGAAGGACTAGGAATAAGGGATGTAAATTGGAAGAGGGGAGATTCAGGCTAGATATAAGAAATTCTTTACATTGAGGGTGGTGAACCACTGGAACATCTTGCCCAGAGAGGCTGTGGATGCCCCCTCTCTGGAGGTGTTTAAGGCTGGACAAGGCACTGAGCAACATGGTCTAGTGGGAGGTGTCCCTGCCTACAGCAGGGGGTTTGGAACTTGATGATCTTTAAGGTCCCTTCCAACCCAAACTATTTTATGATTCTATGATTCCTCCTTCCGCCATTTTGTTGCCCATATGGATTCCAAGTGAAGGCTGTTCAGTGTACGAGAAAAGCTGTCTGGCACACCTCTGTGGGCACAGAGAAACAGGCTACAGCTGCTTAGTGCAAGGTGAGCCCTGTGGTCTTCTGGCCCTGATGTTTATGATGCTGAAGACAAACTTTTGCTCTGATGTCACAGACCTTGCAGAGTCACTAATGATTTTAGCTGACACGTGCAATCACATGCTGTGAGAAGACAGGTGATAAAATGAGATTTTCCAGAGTAATCTTTCATGTATTCCCAACTATTTGTTGTGGGTAGCTAACCAGGAAGGGTCTGATAGTCTTTGTCAGGTATCCCTGACACCTGCTTGCAAAAAAAGCACCACCCAGCTGTACTGTTCTAGGACAACCTGGTTCGAGGAAGAGTGAATGAAACCAATAGACACAAAAAGTGTGTGCATTTGTGAGGATAGGGCTACAGTGGGATCACTGGCAGCAAGACTGCTGGGGAGTGATAAAGAAGGCTTTGTATCATTGTTATTATATCTAGTTATATCTAGTAAAAAAATGTCTAAGTACATGGTCCACCATGTAGAAGTGTAGTAGGGCTCTCCTACCCTTTGAGGAAAAGCACAACAAAAGGAATTCTTGCAAAACTGAGAGTGGGAGCAGCAGTGCCTTTCATTTCTGTGCTTCTTCCCAGGCACGGACTGTGAGCTGATTCTTCTTGTCACTTCTCAGCTTCTTTTTCCTACGAGTGCCATCAAGTAGGATAGTGACTCCTGCATCCTTCACGCATTCTGTTCTTTCTTGTCTTTGTGCCAAGAAACTGCATCTGTGCCTCAGTGAAGCAGCTCTTAGAAACAATGGGCTTCTCCAGTGTGCCCCTTCTCCTGGCAAAGACTAAGAGCACAAGAACCCTCTTTTTTTTGGTCTCGTTGTCTTGATTTCCTTTCAACTACAGTCTGTCATGTTGTGCTGTTGTTCCTTGACTTTAAAATGTCTTTGCTGCTGGCATGCCTGCACAATCCCTTCCCACATCAGTGGAGGAGCCTAATTTGAACAGTGAGGATAGTGCTACTGATAAGTGGCATTGTCACTTGTGCTTTACAACTATTAGTGAGATCATGTGGCAAGCAATGCTGGCTGCCCACACGGTACTTTATGACCACTTAGAAGTTTAAACACTGTCTTATCCTTGCGGGTTTCTCTTACTCCCCCATATCCCACTACACTGCTCCCCTTCATGGAGATACAGCTAATTCACAACCCCCTTCAACCCTATCAAGAACAGGCTGTACCTGCATTGTACCTACCCTTGCCCTTAATGCTTTTCCTCCCTCTCTTTGCTCTCAGTTTGAGACCATTGCTGACACATCCGATTCATCCAGCAGTGTCACTCTCAAGCGTTACACAATGCACTTTGAGGTAGAGTCGTCAGCTTGCAGACTTGCAAGACGTGTGATGTGCCAGATGATCCAAAGAGTGTGCATGAAGGCATCTTGATTGCATGTCTCTCCTAGCGGGTGGTTGTCTTCTCCCTGGTCCTGACAACTGAAAAAAGAAGTCTGCTAACGTCCCCCTGCTGTGCAAGTCTGGACTATCATTCTGGTAGTTAAAAAAAAAAAAAAAGTTTGGACATCTGCCTGTTGGCTACTCTTAAAAAAGAACTAATAGAAAGGAAAAACAAACAAGAAAAGTCCTGTTTTACAAAGTTGGATTTTTTTAATCTTTTTTTAATTATATGATTGTCTACAATGGGGAAAGTAGCATTTTCTTTTTCTTCTAATAGTGCATGATATTTGATGTGTTTCTCTGTTCATTTATGCACCTGCTTTGGTTTTGTTCAGATAAAGGGTTTGAGACTATGCATATGTCCTTTATTTTTTCATTTATTAATTTATATCTTCCTCATAGGGGTTGGCAGATACAAAAATTCCACGGGCTGGTTCTCCCATGAGCAACCGCAATGTCCGTATCCCATCTGGGGCCAGGAGACTCAGCCAGGGCCAGCTAAGTCGCTCCTATTCCCAAGCCTCCCTTCACCGCAGTGTGAGCCAGCTGCTTGACCTCTATGACAAGAAGTCTCTGGTTGAAGACCCACCTTGGGATGCCATTATTCGGAATCATCGCACTGCTCGTGGCTTGGTAAGTCCTCAGTCCTCTTCCTCTTTGATACTCATCTGTGTCAGCTGAAAGTCATTTGTCTGTTCTATAGGAATAAGAAAAAAATCTGCCTAACAAAAGGTGATGGAGATAGAGCCAAAAGACCTAAAGACCCAGCTGATTCCTGATTGTGTAGCTCAGTTGGGAGAGCATCAGACTTCTAATTTGAGGGAACTCCTAATTTGAGGGCCAAGGGTTTGTCCCTGTCCAACAACAAGGCTTGTGAGAGTTGGGCTGATGGCTGGACTCGATGATCTAAAAAGTCCCTTCCATCCTAGATGATTATGATCTTATGATCTTATAAAGGCATGGTCAGATTTTAGATCCTCAAAATCCTTCTTGCCTACTGCTCTCTCTGCTGGAGCTGCAGGTGATTGCACACTGCCCTTATCAGATGTGAGGGGTCCATGTGCATCTGTCTGCAGCTTCCATCAAACCGGTAATACCATGGGCTATCAGGGATATGCACTTTGAAAAATTCCTGTCTGGTCAACTTAGAGAGTATTGCTTAGTATCAAAGTCCTGTTGTTTTGGATTTAGGTGCTTGAATGCTTCAAGTTCTTAGATTATGTTGGAATGAATTGAAAAAAAACAGGCAGAGAGGCAGAAATGTACTTACTTATCTGACTTGTAACTATTTCAGAACCATTCCTTAGAGATTAGGGACAAAGGGAAGGAACAGGACCCCACTGAAGCTGATGCTTTTGCTCGCATGCCTTTTTCTTTCCTCCCCTCTACTCCTGCAGTATGTAGACGAAGATGATCTCATCAATGTCATCAAAGGCTTCAGCACAGTCACCAAGGAACACACCACATTCACTGATACCCACCTCTGAAGGAAACAACCACCTTCTCTACAAACTGGAAAGTGGGTAATTTGCCAAAAGCAGCCTGCATGGACTCTGAGGGAGGGGAAAGGGCTGCTGTTTCCCCACCCCATACCCACTAATTAAAAACTTTGTTGGGAGGGTTTATTGGGGGGCTAAGTTGGCAGTTTTTCACCCTAAGTGTATAGTAAAAACTCTGTGACAGAAAGTTAACAGTTTGAAAATCCTTAAGTTGTACATTAGTAGAAGACTGTGAAAGTGGAGGCTTTTATGTCTCTCATTGAATTCTCACAGTTGAGGAGGGCTGTTGTCTGAGTGTGGGAAGCAGTGTGTTTATTAGGGAAAATATTTTCCTAGTCCAAAACCCAGCATGTGGCTAAAAGGGACCTTCCTGGCAGGATAGCTATGTCTTTTCCAGGTCTGACAAAGCTCCACCAAAACATTGTGTTCATGCACAGGTGAATAAACAGCAAATGAAGGAATTCTTATGGAGTTGATTTAACCTTTGTGTCCTCTCCCTCTCTCCCCAAACTCTTGGCTCAATGTTTTTTTTAAAAAGCCATTAATGCTTTTTCAGAGATAGAAAACCTCCTAACCCACTCCCTACTAACATTTGCTTTCACAGCCTCTCCTTTTGCTTGTGTGTTACTAATCTACAGGCAATAAAATTTGTTCACCACCCACAGCAAAGTAGGAACAAACAGCCAGTGCAACACAGGTAGGAAATATGTCAAAGCACTTGTTACTGAGACATATTACACCATGACAGTAAACCTACTCCCGTATTCATCTCTGTCCTTTTTCCAGACAAAGTGACAGCAAAGCCCTCAAGAGACTGATGGTTCAGTGTATTCTCCCAAGCATATTTTTATGCATGCTCTCAGTCACAATCAGCAAAACCCATCATCTGATGCCACACATTTTCAGCAAGTACAAGCAACACTCCTCTGGCAATTTATTTGGGCTAAGAGGCAAAATAATAGGCTATTTTGAATAGCTTCCTCCTTAACCTGCACAAAACATTTCAGACAGCAGCATACAGAGCAAGGATCCCATTCATAAAACACGACTGCAGAGGCAGCCCTGTGAATTAGGCAAATTCCACCCAAGACAGCAGCAGCTCTGCAGAGCAATGTGGTGCTGCACCTAAACAGCATCTCCCACTGAGCAACCACCTATTCCTTCAGCACCCTCCCTTCCCTCAAGACAAAAACAGTCACAACATATCACATGCCTGACCACGTTTACACAAGAATGCACAACAATATTTT
Source organism: Turnix velox (assembly GCA_013400935.1). Taxonomy (NCBI): domain Eukaryota; kingdom Metazoa; phylum Chordata; class Aves; order Charadriiformes; family Turnicidae; genus Turnix; species Turnix velox. The sequence continues at coordinate 30,086 of VZTY01017909.1, read as the reverse complement.
GGATCAAGTACCGTACTGCATTTCAGAGCGTTACATCAGGTCACACATTGAATGTGGACAACTCTTCAAAGATTCAGCATCAACCAGGTACTTTCTCATAACCTTATTACCATTTTCAATCTGAGAATTAGAACAAAGCCCCATTCAAGAAACAACCCACAACATGTAGTGTTAGGCCTGCTAGCAGCCAGAGTGCACCCGCACCTCATCTTTGCCACCAGTCACATTTTTCACACGCCGTAGTCTTGGCAGGATGAGTCATTCTTCCGGTGACGTGGTGAAGCAACTGTCTTGGTTGGTGATGGAGAAGCTGTACCAGGTAATTCAGGCCCACCTTCAGCGAGGACTGGTGCAGAGGGCAGAAGAGGCACCTTCTTCCTTCCCAGGAAACCAGCTCCTTCAAATCCCATTTTCTTTTTGCTTTCTGCTTTGGCTTCATTCTCCTCTTCAGCTCCTCTTCTTTTGTGATCCAGAGAACTCTCTGGCAGGCGGTGAAGCTCTGAACTGCAACACCCACCTGCATCTGTCACACCAGCACCTCGTGATTCCAGTGCTGGTGTCAGCACTGTCTTCCTCTCAGCTGTGCTGCCCTCAGCTGTCGCCTTTCTGGCCTCTGTCTGGCTCACACTCCCGTTTGCAGCAGCTGCCTTTTCTGTAGGGCTTTTGTTGGATAAGTTAAAGCCCTGAAAGTCCCTGTAGCTGTGAAAGCTCTCTGTCCGCCTTGCTCTCGCCAGCAGGGGGCTTTCTCTGTAGGGCCGAACAGAACCATAGGTGGCCGTTTCAGGGATTGTTTCGTGGTGCTGCAACTGCAGGCTTCATAGAGAAACCGACAACCAAGGAGAAGAAGAGCAGATGTTAGACTGAGAATACCAACCGGTTCTTCTGCACACTCTGCTCTCACCCACCACTGCAACTCCCACTAAAACAGCAATATACTCAGAACAGTCCCCACACACAAGCTTCCCTGTCGCTTACTTTAGATTGTCACATAATACTTTAATCCACACATATATAAATCAAAGGAAATTGAGGTGTATGTGTGTGCAGTTCAAGATATTCGGGGCTCAGCTACAGCATTCAGGTCACCAAACCCCTCTTTCCCTAGCAAAGGGAATCATAGAATGGTTTGGGTTGCAAAGGACCTTAAAGATCATCTAGTTCCAACTCCCCCTGCTATGGGAAGGGACACCTCCCAAAAAAACATCTTTGTTGTCTGTAGCAGGTGTCCCACCTACTGACCTACCTGGAATTGGATTCCCGCAGCCGGTTTGGCTGAACTACTGAGGTGGCAGGACTGATGTTGGGTGTAGCACAGCGAGAGGTACTCAAGTCACACTGGTCAAGCAGCTTTAGCAGCTCTTCCTCTGTGGGGCCACCAATATCTGAAAGAGACAGCAATTAATGCTCAAGACCACTTACTGTAGCCCATGTAGTCTTACAATAGCACATGTGAGGACAGAAAAAGTACCACAACATAGACCAGATCTGGCATAACATAACACAACCCACCTTTGTCTTCACTCTTATTAACCATGTCCATAGCTGTGGTGAGGTCCCACATCTGGATGCTGCCATTTGAATGCCCAGTGAAGAGGTAACGACGTGGCCGGGAGCCCATTCTGCTGGATCCTTCACACTCTCGCACAGTAAAAGAGGAGATGGTTGTGCAGTCAACTGCTTGGATCTCACAGATCCTACAGGAAGAAAAACATCAAGTCACCAAAACAATTACTTGCCAAACTCTGCCATGTGCAAAGTCAATACTGTTTTGATTTTTCTGAGAAGGCACCAAACTTGCCATCAGAAACAAACCTTTTTTCCAGAAAAAAATTCCTTTCTCTGCTGACAGTACCTCTTCCCCTCCAATCTATCTGTTCCAAATCTATCTATTTTTAGTAGATTTAAAAAAACCCCTATGTTCCGTGCCTGCTTTCAATGGTTAGAAAACTAAAGCTCTCACAAGAATGACAGCAACTAGTCCTTTAAATACCAGACACTCCAGGAAACTAATCTGCAGAAACAGCACATTAGTATAAAAGATATTTTAAAAAAATCCAAGGATGATAAATCGAGGGTATCTATATAGATAAAAATTATCTTACAGCAACTGCAATGACATTTGACAGGGCAGATCATAATTTTCCCCTTTATTTTAGAAGCTTATGTGGTGAGTAAGAGGAAAAGAACTCCTAAATGTAAGCTCCTAAGCCAGACTCTGCACCAGAACCTCTCATATTCTGGGTAACTCCTTTTACTGGCTGCTTGTGCTAAAATAAGAAACCTAATAAAACTCTCCACCACATGCAAATCTAGCCTAAAGTAAGAAAAATAAAACCAAAACCCAAACCCCACATCATTAATCCACAAGGATTCTATCCTCAATTCTCAGTGATAAGGCATCATTTTCACCTAACTTTGTTCCTAGCCTAACAGGAAGACGAGCAGCTTTGGTTATTTAGCAACTTTCTTTATTACATTGGCAGCAATGCAGTACAATGTTATGAAGACAGGCCCAAGTAAATAATGGTCCAACTGGCCTAGAAGACAGTTTCAATTTTAAAAGTTTTAACAACTTCAAAAACAAGTGCAAAAGGAGAACCTGCTTCCCTGTCTGCCTTTGTAAGCAGCATAATTCCTGTCACCAGTAACCTCAGCATTAGTTTTGAAATTTGCAATTAGCATGGCACCATACCCATGAGTTACAGATTCTGTAGAAGCACATAAATGTTTGCTTTGCCATTGCAGCAGACAATCCATCATGAAGACAGTCTGTGATACCCTATGTTTTAACATGTCATTTAGCTTGTAGGTCACCAACCAAATGACAAGGAGATCACATCGAGTCCAGTTCTGCTTCTAACACACAAACTAGAGCTCAGTCAAGCTGTAAAGCACATTAGAAGCTTGCTACGTGCAACTGTGTGCATCCCAACACCTCAACAGTCTTGCTCCTTCAGAAACCAAAACATGGAGTTACCTTTTTCCAGTCGAAGACAGCCTTACAAACAGCTTATTAGTGATGGGGACAACTTTTTGGATAAACACCTGCTGATCATCACGTTCACCAAAGGGCCCTAGAGAAAAAGAAAAATAAAAAAAGTTTGAAAGATTGATTTTTTTTTTGTTTTTCTGTTTGAAATCCCTCACATTCTTCTCCATACACTCATGAAAGTCCCAAACTCATTCTAGTATGACTGCTGCAATTTTAAAGCAACAGAGCCATGGAACCAAAGGAGTCTAATAGCTAGAAAGAGTTATCCAATACTTACATGAAATACTTATATACATAAAATACTTATATAAAGATAGAACTTTTAGTTCTTGTGTTTTAAAGGACACTCATTCTTGAGTCTCCTGCATGTTCTCTTGGATGAATTACGATTTCAGAAGAAAAGCATACAATAAGCCTCTGTAGCAACAATAGGTACTTTCTTATTTCCTAGATATCAAAAGGTTTAATCAGATTTCTTGCCACAGTACCAAGCCCACCCTGTATTACCAGGACATTCTATTCATCAGATTCATTTGCAAGACTCATACCACAAAGGAATGTAGACTACTTGCCCTGGACACATGTATTTACTACTGTACATTCCTTAATATCTTGCTACAGCAATGAACTAGCACCAATTGCCTGTGCAGTTCCAAGGCTTCAGTAAACTTGTCACAACTTCAAATTAATTCCAGAATTTTACACACACACGTTACTTAACCCCAACTGCACAGTTAACTGAAATTTGCAGTAGATGAAAACCTTGCTATTCTCATCTGCTTTAATAGTCTCCTGTGCTGCATCATTCTCTAGTTAAACCAGATATGAAACACTGTGTAAGTCTGCTCAAGGAAAAGGTATAGCATCTGTATTTGAAAGCTTTTCCTCACCTTCAGAGTAAGCTCTTTAATTATACAGCCTAAATAGTGAGTATTTACAGGTTAATCTTACAGATGATCCCTCTATCTTTTCAAGAGGAAAGCAGTATATAAGAGTTTACATTGATCAGCTGACTTCTGTGTTGTAGAAAGTCTGTTAAACCTTTATGAAACCAGTAAATGTACAGGCTCAGCACAGTGCATTAGATGGACATCCTACCTATGTCATTTCCAGAACAGTAACTGCCATGACTCTCTGCTTCCTCCAGGGATAAGATTTTGAATGATGCAAGAGGTGTTGAGCCTGGTTGAGTTGAAATCATGCCCCTGAACCGAGTTACAGTCCATGTCCGTACGTGGTTGTTATCAGCACAAACTAGAAGGAAAAGAGACATTCACAAGGGATGACAAAACTTCTGAGACAAACTTCAATAATATCTACATGACAGTTTTTCAAGACTGAGCAATCAAGTGGAATTTAGTCAATGTCAGGTCACATGGCAACTCTAAACAATGATCTAACAATCTACACATTGTTGCTGATGTTTTGCTTTTTATTAGTTTTGCCTCTTCCCTCAGAAATTCAAGAAACAAGCTGAGGCGGGGGGAACACAACATTAAAAGTCAGACTGAGTCAGCACACTTCAATCCATTGCATGCAAATGCTGTGACAAAACATGTCACAAGAGCAGCCTGGCACCAGAACACTCATCACACAACAGCTCTTCTCTATTTCATTCATCAGTTACTCAGTTTTCTCCATACAGATGTGTCTTTTCTGTCACTGTGGGTTTAGCACAAAGTTAGAGGGAATGAAATGATTGCTGGGCTATTTATTTGCAGTATAATTACTGTGTTTCCTATTCCTTTTTTTTTTTAAAAAACCAAAAAACTCTTTAAACTTTTTTTTTTTTTTAAAAAGGGCTAGCAGCAGAAAGTAGATCTGTTCTCTGCCACAACCTGCTTGTTGGATTCTGGGTGAAACAGAGTCTTACAGAGGGAAGAGTGATTGCATCTTCCCTGAAAGCAAGACACTTTCCTCAGCATATGATAGGACAAATAGGATAGCACAACAAACACTGAGAGACTGAGAGACTGCTGAGAAAAGAAGAAAGGCAGACAGCCCTTTCGAAGCCTTTTTCTAGGGCCCAAGAGATGAAGCACATTTTGTTGCAACCCAGAAAACTCCTGAAGGGCTGTTAAAACAAGACAAGTTCTGAAGGACCTGCCCACAACAATAAGACTTGACAGGGATACGTTTGTTTACAAACCATTTTTTTTTTCTACAAATGCCAGCCTTGGAATGAGAATCAAGACAGAAGAATTGTCCCAGTATGTGATCAAGAAAAACCTAGGCCTTTTAACTGCTAAAGGATTTAAAAAATGCTTACTTGATGAAAGAGGACCCAAACCAATCTAGTTCCTCCTCTGCCCCCCAAATCTGTCCAACCCATTTCCACCACTTGTTGTGAATAATGCATGTTAAGGCAACACAAACAAATACTTCATTGCTCAGAAGCAGAGAACCACAAATCCAAATCTGTGCACAGAAGATTTACCTGAGACAAGGTGTTTCTCTGAGAGCATGATCTTTGTAACAGGACTTCGATGAACTGTAAAGGTCTGGAAGAGCTGAGGCCCAGATCCAACTGTCTCAGGATGCTGAACAATCACCCTCACTGCTCCAGAGCTGGTACCATATGCAATCTCAATCCAATTGCCACTTACACCTAAAGCAAGCAAGAACACAGTTGTTCTCCCAAGAATGGAAGACTATCTTACCTGAGACAGGTAATAAGGCAGTAAAAACCAGTATTTTCAAGCTTCCACAGTATGACAGATATTTATCATAATCACTGTTTAGTCATTATTTTCCCATAAACAGAGAGGACACTTTACCACTAAAAAAAATCCTAAAAAAAATTGCATATCACATGCTTCAACAGTGTGAACAGCTCTCTCCCTTCCTAGAATTGAAAGAAGAGTGCAATAAAGCCGTATGATTGCCTATTTTGACACTCCTTACAATCATATGGTAAATATTTGCCATTTATTTTACTACCTTCTTGGGAGGCAAATGTGAAAGCAAAGAAAGAACAGGCAGGTAGAATAACTCACTGTGCTATCAAGATAGTTATTTGAGTAACCACTTGCTCTTTTTTTGCATTTTTCTTTTGGGTTTATTGGTTGGCTGTTTCGTATTTATTAAAAAATACCAAATATTTTACAATTTTTTAAAATAGCAGTGCTGTGATTACAAAATGGTGTATAGACACGATAGCCAAGCATCATACAGGCACATTTGGAAATGGTATTTATTCCATTTGTTATAAGATCAGGCATAACAGTAAGGTTGCTTCATCCTCTCACTTCACCACAACATACTACTCATAATCTAAGTGCATATCATGTGTGGAAGACTTAAAAGCAGCAAAGGTTTTCATAAATGATGCATCATGTTATTACATTATACATCATTATGTAATGCATGATGTACAACCATGTGCACACATACATTTAAGTACACATTTATACATATGTAAGGGGAAACAGTTACACCTAGTGTTAACTGCTCATTTAAAAATTGCTAAGGAAAAAAAAAAGAAAAAAGTTACAAACTTTTTCTGAAGAGATAATGATTGAATACTGACTTGTTTTAGGTGTGAGGTAGACACTGAGTGCTGTTATAGCATCATTGGAAGGATCGTGGTACAATTCTGTCACTAGAAGATCATTGTCTTTCATTCTCAGTGGGAACTTCTGCATGTCTATGAGGAAGAGAGATTTGGTTTTTAGTTTGACTACACAGTTTCTCTGATGCAACTAAGACTAATTACATAGCTTAAGAACAAAGCTGCTCGACCCCACCTCCTATTTCTTCCACTCTGCCTCCACTTCCTACCTATATAGTAGATGGAGCCGTTGTTACAGCCCAGCAGCAGAAAAGACCCAGCAGTATCATAGCTTGTGATAGGAACAACATCCTGAACCTAGTGCAAGGAGACAGGAACAAAACCAATAAAGAAATTAAGAAATTAAGTTTTTACTTTCTCATTTTTCAGACATTTTTGGTACATTTTGTTGAGTTTAGTACTGGTCTGAAGCTTCTGTGAACACACTCACACACATGATGGCATTCTTAAAATACTGCTGGTAGATAACATTCCTCTACCAAACGTTGAGTTGTGGAGTTCAGCAGAAGCATGCAGATAAGTTTTCACAACTGCTCTGGAAGATTCTTCTGTGTGAGAAGACATAAAACTTAGAGCACTGCAGCTAAATCATATCTTCAGAAGAGGATATTCCCCCTCCCAGTAAGCAAAATATGCTCTCAAATACTTAAAATTTCCCTATTTATGTATCTGGCACCCACAACCTCCTCCTCTTGTTGCATGTAATCGAAATTTTGCCAGAAGAGTAAGTACTAGAGAAACCACCTCAGGTAGCCTGCTCAAATCTCCATGGTGGGAAGATGTCAAAACCAAATAAAGGCAGAGTTACACTGTCAGAGAGTAACACATCAAATACAAAAATCACAGTGCGGAGACGGATACACAGGACAGGGGAGGCTTTGCACACACTAATCCTCCTTATTGTAGAACTTAGAGATGCATCAAGAAATAAAGCCTGAAAGGAATCAAAGTTCTTGGTCTGAAATGGGGCAGTGGTACATTCTGTTTCTCAAAATATCTCTCACTGCAGGAAGTATGATTATACCTTAAATCTCCTTAAATACTCCTTACTAAGGAGTACAAAAGAGCCTTAGGTACAGAAATCACCTTGAAATTAGTTGGATTTGGGGTTGGAATTTTTTTGTTTGTTGTTTTGGGTTTTTAGGTTGTGTTCTAAGGGAGCTATTTTAATGAAAACAAAAAAAACAAACACCCAACCAACCTGAAAAATTAGAAAGCAAAAAAACTTGGTTTCAGACATCTTAGCATACAAGACCCTCTTAAAGATTTTCTGCTTTTTAATAAGTGCAGAGAAATAGTCAGGCAAACTGAGTAACAAATAATGTAATTGTTCCCTGGAAACAAAGATGAATGGGATAGCAGTTTTAATTCCTTATTGTCAGATGCCAGCCTGTCACTTAGCATTAAGCTGTCTCTTAAGGAAAGATTTTGCAAGGCATCAACAAAGTTTTAAATAACATTGTTTAAGATCATATTAACATGTCTGTCTGCTGCAGAAGCAGAGCTATCCCACGCTTATTATCTGCGTTATTTGTTAGTACTGTCAACCTGAGGGGTGAATCAGAACACAGTCAGCAAACAGTGCAGCAGTTTCCCCTCTTGAGATTTGCAAGGCAGTTTTGGGATTTTTATTGCATCCAGTTTTCGTGCCACAAAGACATACATCTGACTGTGTTGCAAGCTTTGTCACTCACATGAATGCTCAACTGTTTTTGTGCACTCATACAGACTCCAAGGATCTCTTTATTTAATAAATAAAGAGACAACAAGAACAAAGTTAGTGCAGCCAGAAGCATCCACATGCCCCTCCTCTCTGGAGGTGTTCAAGACCAGGCTGGACATAGCACTGAGCAGCCTGATCTAGTGGGAGGTGTCCCTGCCTATGGCAGGGGGGTTGAACTCGATGATCTTTAATGTCCCTTCCAACCTAAACTATTCTATGATTCTAAGACAGACATCTTTAAATCCCTGTGAATGTTTCTGATAAAGAGCCTCCCATTGCCAAACAATTTTTGAGATCCTCAGATACCAGAGTGCCTTGTTGTTTTCCTCCTCTTTCAGACAGTGCAGAAACTGCCATCACATATTCCCTAATTTTTTTTAATTCCCTATAATCCTACTGAATTTTTACTAAGTTAGCAATCCACAAAATTTAAATATACACACACTTGACATTTTTTACTCCAGATCACACGACATCCTTTCATTTGAAAGCCTAAAAAGCATGCATGATAGCATCACCAAACAATTCAACAGTCTGCTTACAAGCACAAGACATATCCTAAGGTGACAATGTCTGTATAAGAAATCAGGGTTGAAAGCATTTTCACACATGGTTTTAGATTATTTTATCATCTTTTTACTAGAAAGACATAAGAGCTTATTAAAAGTGATCCAGAAAATGGAACTGAACATACCTGCCAATGCTGAGTCACAGCATTCCACACTCCCACTTTCCCTGTATGGCTTGTAGCCACCAACTGGTTGCCAATGAAGAAGAGGGCATCTACAGGGACTCCAAGACTGAATACTCCTACAAAAAATGAAGAGTCTATGAAGCTCATCTAAAATAAAGAGAAAAAAACCCGTAACAGTGGAATCTGTTCACCATCATCACGTCACATTTGTTAAAGAAGCAAGTAAAAGAAAAGACAAAACTGGGTTTGCAGTGTGCTGGGTGAGGTACCATTTTAGCAGCAAAATTAAATTAAAAATTAAATTTAAATTAAATGGCAGCCTGAAGTAATCTCTGCTGATGCTATCATTACTTAGAAAGGACAAAGGAAGAAGAATCATCTATGTGAAATGTGTTATTTTTCTACAGCTGTCAGGCTCTCAAAGGGCTTTATACATCCTTTATGCATTAAAAAATAAACAAATAAAAATCCCATCACAGCAAGCAGGATTTTTTTCGTTGTTTTGAGGGGGTTTTATTTTATCTGTGAGTATTAAGTTTCATTTAAGAAGGATTAATTTCATGGGTTTTGCCTATTCTAGTTTGCAATTACTTCTTAGAGTATTACAAAAATTAAATCCAATCAAATATACGTAATCTGAAAACATATTTTAGGAACTAAATACAGCAACAAGAATTGGTTCTTATTCTTGGAAAAAGAGTGAACAACATCAATGTGACAGTACTAGAATACATTCAGATTTCTCTTTTAGCAGAAATAATTGAACCTGAAAAAATAAGAAGCCTCGAAAGTCCATTTCATTCTTTCTCTTTTAATCTCTGGACCTTTAACTTTGGTTACAGTCCATGAGTAGAGCCTACAGGCTATTAAAAACTGAATCAGTTTCTCCAATTATCACACAGTATTCGAAATTTGAAGGATAAGACTTAGCAACAGATGCTGGCCTTCCAAGTAAAGCAAACATGGCATCAAGAACTTAATCAAAATCAAAGCACTGCAGAACATGGCAGGCACTGATGACTATGGTTATAATGGACCTTAACAGGTCACACAGGAAGGCATCCAGGCAAATTTTGAATGTCTCCAGAGAAGAAGGAGCCTCCACAACCTCTCTGGGCAGCCAGTTCCAGTGTTGTTACCCTCACTGTGAAAAAGATTTTTCTTATATTTCTGTGTAATCTCCTGTGTTCCAGCTTGCCCTGTGTCCCATCATTGGAGGTCACTGAGAAGAGCCTGGCTCCATCCTCCTGACACTCACCCTTTACATATTTATACACATCAATGAAGTCATTCTATATATTTATGGTACTTCCCACTAATAAACTTGAAGTGCATTGGACAGATGTCTTCAAAACAGGAGTACCTAAGATTTGGAAGATTTCCCAATGCTGTTTTGGACATATTCAAATGAGCAGCGTGTCATTCCTTAGCCAAGAAGCAGCCCTCAGTTACACTCCAAGAAGGAAACTCAAGAAGCTCAATATATACTTATGTTTTAATTAGGATGCTAAACTGCTTCCCAGGGCACAGCACCATCACTCGATGCAGATGAGATTCAGCAGTACAGGCCACACAAAAAAGCCAATAATAAAAAATCCACAGAAACAACTAGAATTGATTACTCCAGAGAAGGACAAGGTTCAAGGAAATCAAGGAAGACAGCTTGAATGGTCTAGAGGAATTTGAAATGTCAGTCCTGCTTAGGCTCAACAATCTTGGGACCCATCCAAAGGGGAGACAAAGCTACACATAGTGACAGGCTCTTGTCTTAAGGCTCCCTCTAGGTAAAATACTGCTTACAGCAGCCATCTAGCAGCACTGTCTTATGTAAGTAATATTGAAAGAAGAGAATGCTCTGGGAGAGCTCCACCACAAAGATGCCAGCCCACACAATTCTCTGAGGATGGTGTCATCAGGCTCCAATGACAGCCTGGAACAAGCAGTTTCTCTAAAAAGATTATAGCAACATACTATATCTTAAACACAAAGCAGGACTGCAAGCATTTCTCACTACAAAGAAACAAGACAATATTAAATTTATTACTATTTGACATGAGCATATTTTAAGGGTTTTTTAAACCTATTATCCACAAGAGGAACATCACATTTTGTTCCATGTTAGTCAGAGATAGAGTTCAACCCTGTAGGCTTTCTCTCTGCTCCCTCTGGCCCCAGTGGCTTTTCCTTTGTTTCTTAAATTCCCTTCAATGCAGAACAGCATTTTTAAAATAATCCCTGATCAGCAAACGTGTTTTCTTCAGTTTTGTTGCCATGTTCAGTTGTAATTTAAATTACCAGAACCTTACTGTGTTGGCATGTTTTAAGAGGCTTCACTTGAAGTACAAGACTCCCTGTGATTTTTGCACTAGATTTCCAAAAATCTGAGATGTTGCTTCACATATAATTGCAAATCCTGAAGAAGGAAAAATGCAATAGCACAGTGCTTACAGCAATGCCAACTACAGCAGTACAGATATTATGCTACAGGGATGAATCAAGGGCTGAAGTACTTCTCCTGTGAGGACAGGCTGAGAGAGCTGGGGCTGTTCAGCCTGAAGAAGAGAAGGATTCTGGGGAGATCTCAGAGTGGCCTCCCAATACCTGAAGGGGCTACAGGAAAGCTGGGGAGGGGCTATTTTCCAGGGCATGTAGCAATAGGATGAGGGGTAATGGTTTTAAACCCAAGGAGGAGAGGTTTAGAATTGACATTAGGAAAAGTTTTTTTCACCACAAGCATGGTGAGGCACTAGAACAGGTTGCCCAGAGAGCTGGTGGGGGCCCCATCCCTGGAGATATTAAAGGCCAGGCTTGATGAGCAACCTGATCTAGTGCAGGATGTCCCTGCTCACTGCAGGGGGGTTGGACTAGATGGCCTTTGAAGGTCCCTTCTAACTCTATGATTCTTTCAAGTAAGCTCTTCCTTAAAAAGCATACAAATCAAAACTTGAATTTGGTCATTTTGACTTTAAGTAACAACCATATTATTTCTCATGACTTCAGCTATGGTGATATTCCTAATAACAAATCATAACAAATAACAAAGCATAAGAAAAGCTGCAGAGAAAAGCAGTCACATAAGGAGACTGGCTGTCACACTTTGTCAGCAGTACCCACTGCCAGAGGAAACAGACATTCCTGTCTCAATAGTGATGATTCAAACACTAGGGATTAGACTAGAGGAAGTTCCTAATAACACTCCCATCACTGCCTCCTAAACTGTATTTGAGCAACAGCAAGTCAGACAAATCATCATATTAGTACCAAGGAATATTTACTTCTGAAAATGTCCTCTTGCTTTTTCTAAAGCCTCCCTAATTGTGTATCCTTCAGTGTCAAGGTACAGAGACAGTAAATTCAATCAGAACAGGTAAGGTCAAAAGAAAGCACACTCCTCAATGTGCAAGTCTGGGAAACTGGTGGGAATGGACAACAAAGCCGAGATATAATTTTCTTGTGCCAGTCTTCAAAGGCTTCAAAAACTCTCTCTCCTCACACCTCTTGACTGGACAGACCACAAGGCAGGGACTAGGACAGAAAAGTCCTTCACAATGTAAGGGATGATTAGGCTTGTGACTACCTGAAGAACCTGAATATACCAAAATCTGTGGCACCTGATGAGATGCATCCCAGAAATCTATAGGAATTAGGTGATGTAGTTGCCAAGATACTCTCCATGACATTTGAAAAGTCTTGGCAGTCAGGTGAAATCCCCAGCAACTGGAAAAAGGAAGCATTGCAACTATTTTTAAAAAGGGTAGAAAGAAGAACCCTGGGAACTACCAACCTTTCAGCAACACCTCTGTGCCTGGGAAGATCATGGAGCAGATTAAATTTGACAGAACTGAAACCCTTCCATATCTTCCACATGGCTTTAAAAGAGCAAATGAAGGAAAAGAGCAGAATCTCTCAGTATCTGTAGCTTTCCATCTCAGAAACTTAGTTTCTTTGTACCGTGGCCTAGATTCAAATGCAATTCCAGGGAAAAGTTTAGCTCTGATTTGCATTCTCAGACAAAAACTCCAGAATTAGCTGTTATTTGTTCAGTAAACAGACTACTTGTTTAATATTCATCTTTTTTTGTTTTAAAAAAGGACTCCTCTAGCATGACAGAGAAGTAATATCCTCCAGCACACACCTCTTTCTGGTTAAAAACACAAAGAATAAACAGCTCAAATAATTATAGTTACCAATTTCACTGCCACTACCACCATCCTGAATGCTCCATAAGATGATGCTACTCTCTGAGGCAACTGCAACCATCTTGTCCTTGTCTCCATGAGGTCCTCCAACCACCTTGGCATTGAGAGCCACTCGCTCAATTGTCCAGTCCAGATAGGGACTTGTGAACACCTGCTGCCACCCAGATGATTCTTTAATTCTGGAAGGAGAAGAGAGGGAAAAAAGGTTAGAAATACAGACACAGGCATTTCAGTCTAAGCCTGAACCAATGTGGATGATCCAGTCAAAAATCTGGGCTAGTGAAAATGCAAGAGAATGATGTTCAGCATAAGACTTCAGAAGAAATCACTATTAATTTCCATGACATGTAAGACACCCAACTATCCTGTAGGATAAAGCTGTGCTAGCTAGTCACATTTTCTGTTTTCATTATACTCTAAAAAGGCTATGCTGAATTGACAATAAATTTTATTTTTAGAGAATCATTTGCTTGTGCAATTTTGAAGACTTACATGATGCCAGCACAAAAAGCAATTTATCTGATTTCATTATAGGTGATAAATTAGATTCTTTGCAACTGAGTCAAAGTACAGTAAATCTAAACAGTTAAACAATAAAGATATTAACATGGAAAGCAAAAAAAAAATCTGTAGTATTTTTTAGCACTGTTGCCTTTCTTGCAATTCAGCATTCCATCCCACCTGGAGATGAAGCAACACAGATCACTGTGGCCTAACCATTCAGCAGGCAGAAGAAACTGTAGTGAAGTGACCTAAGCAGGACTGCAATATCCATCAACATTTTAATACAACCAAAACATTATTCCAAGCTTTATTATCAAGTTTTGAAGACTCCTGCTACACTTCAAAGGGGAAAAAAATACTATCTTTAAGATGTACTGTGCTCTGCTGTAGCTTTTTACTAAAATAATTATCATGGGTAGTAAAAAAAAGAAAAAAATATGTTACAAGCAGCATAAAAGAATGTTACAATACTAAATATCTGAATGTATTTAATTTCTTACTGAGTGAGTCCATTCTACTACAAAACAACACTTTTGGAGAAGTGATTCAGGGCAAAATGAAGATGTTCAGCTGTTACATTAAAATAATCCTGACATGAATCTTATAAATCAAAACACTTGACTGCAACATAGTAACATTAGAAAGCTGTATTAAAATTTGTGGCTAGAGGGAAGTAATGTTAGGTGTATGCTGTGTCCTCAAAAACACTAGATATTAAAACAAATTTACTTAGATGGGTACTAAGATGCAGCAGAGAGGGGAAAAACTATTATCAAAAGTGTTTAAGAGCAGAATGGAGAAGATAAAATTCCACCATTGTACTCCTAGAGTTCCTGCAAGTTCCAGAAGAAAAAAATATTCAGAGACAAGACTGCTACCTACTAAGAAAAAAACCAGCTTTTTAAATTGCCATATGGACTTGTGCCCTCTTTCACCAACCATTCAAGTCCAATATGCTTCATCAAAAGAATCAGTAATGACTTAAGTTCAACAATAACAAATCTCATTAAGTAGATCACTATACAGGAAAGATGCAGAATTTTTCACTGAAGTGAGCAAGCATCCAGAGAAAACAGTAAGAAACAAAAACCTATGGAGGGAACGATTAGCAGAAAGACAATTGCAAATGATTTCCTCTTTCTCAAGTCAGATTCTATTAAGCATGATTAGCAACAAGAACGTTAAGTAGAGAAAAAGAAGACACATTCAGTACAAGTTACAGCAAAACTGCATTGGTGAATACAGGAGACAAGCCAGGTGTGATTTAAGTTTCAAAGTTTAAGCAAGTAAAATAGTATAGTAAAATATTCTATATAGTGGAAAAGGCAGCAAACTATGGCTTCAGCTTGGTAGTAAAGAAAGAAGCTATTAACATTATAGTCTTTATTCTCACTTCTCTTTCTGAGCCACACTACAAGAGCAGTGTTTGATTCTGGAAACAGCTCTTATTAAAACATTACTTTTCATTGAAATGACAGACATCAATTAAATCAAGATCACCAGATGTGAACTAAGAACAGCTTCTTTAATATGAAGTTATTACTTATCCTCACTTGATCTTCAAAAATAGTTTGTTTAAAACATTTAAAAACATGTTTCAGCTATCCAGGTGAGGCAGCAGGTGTTCAACAGTTCCCCTAAGCCAAAAACTCTAAAGTCTAAGACAAGATGTATCACTTTTGTAGCAAAAAATCCATTAACTGTTTCAAGATCTTTGACAGTCTAACTTCACAGACTATATTCAAATGGCTACAGTAGAACAAATTTTAAAAATTCTTTACTTTGAAAGGAATGAATTTAAAATAGGCTTTTGAAGCAGTAAAATTAAGAGTACATCACTTTTGCAAGAGCATCAAGAATTGACATCACAACAGCAAAACTGAAATTCCTATCAAGTGGTTTATTTGCACAAGCAAGGGCAGAAATCTTATCTATGGGAGCAAACTGAATGCATCATCCATTCTCATTTAAGAATAAATCAATTTTTTGCTCCGATCATAACAAATTATCAGGGTTTTTTAGATTCCTGTAACCTGTAAGCAATTACATTCATACCTGTAGCAAACAGCAAAATGTGCATAGGCAGCTACTATCCAATTGTGGTGGCCAGCTACTATTAAGACTTTTCTTGGGTCCACAGGAAATCCTAAAAACAAAGCTAAAGTCAGTCAAGTGATGGGTATTAGAAGATGAACAGAGACACCTAGGACAGGATAGAGCTCTCTGCTAGGATATGCAACAGAAACTTTGACAATTAAGTTCCTCAATAAACATGGTCAGCTAGATTTCAGTTAGCAATATTACTCTTAACAATATAAGTCTTACAGACTTTACATGGAAGGAAGACATTTAATCTCAGTCACTAGAACACAAAGTGCTCGTAAAGAGAAAGAAGGAAGAACATGCCTCAGTTTCAAAGCCTGATGAATTGGTAGAAATGTGAGGATTGGTAAAAATAATAAGCAACACTACCTTTTGGAGAAGTTATTTCTAAATGGTTCTAATTTCTAATGGTGTAATCCCATTTAATTGTTCCAGACTTTTTAACTGAAATATCTAGTTTCTCAGAATACCTGTGGCTCCTCTATTTATTATCTAGGGAACATGCCTGTTTCTGATCTATAACTAAATTAGGTTGGGCAAGAAGTGCTGGATGTCACTGGAAATCAATGGTTAGAGAACCTCTCAGGCTTGATATGCTAAAGAAATAAAGGCTAAAGACTGCATCTCCTAACTCATTTTCACCAAGGCTGGCCTCTTCCAAACCTGCAGCAACTCAACAAAGAATCAGTAAGTCATATCCGAGGCTTGTTCTTGTATCACCTGGATATAGATTTAACATAAGCTGATTTTCTTAACACTGAGCCATCTACAGAATTATAGCAGAAATATGACAATACTGACAGTAATTTAGCTTGCAAAGTCACACGGAATTACAGAAGAGGGGCTAGACCTCTGGAGATCATCTAGTCCACCCCCCTTGACATTCTACAGCAGGTTGCACAGAAATGAGCACAGGTGGGTTTTGAACATCTCCAGAGACAGTGACTCCACCACCTGGGCTGCCTGTTAACTCTCAAAGTAAAGAAGTTCTTCCTCATGTTTAGATGGAACTTCCTATGCTCAAGTTTGTGGCCGTTACCTCTTGTCCTGTCACCAGGTACCACTGAAAAAAAGACTGCCCTCATCCTCCTGACACCCACCCTTTAAGTTTGCAAGCATTGGTAAGATTTCCCTTCAGCCTTTTTTCCCAGAATGAAAAGACCCAAGTCCCTTAGCCTTTCCGGACCACTAATCCTCTTTGCAGTGCTGTCAAAAGATAGAAAATGGCTCAAGTGCAGGACCCCAGTACTTGGCCTTGTTGAACATCTTCCCATTAACCTCATCCCATTGATCCAGCCTGTCCAGATCCCTCTGCAAAGCTTTTCTACCCTCAAGCAGGTAGAAAACACCAACTTGGTGTTGTCTGCAAACTGACTGAGGGTGCACTCAATCCCCTTGATAAAAATATTAAAGAGGACTGGCCCAAATACTGAGCTCTGGGGAAGGCTAGCCTTTCTCTCACCCATACTAGATGATGTCTTCAGCTTCCTTCCAATCCCTGATATTCTGCGATACATCTTGATGGTGCAGCAGTGAGCCTTAAATACTGCATAGAGAGTAGTGTTTACTAAGTGTTCAGAAATTTAAGATGAAGCATACATAGAATCACAGACTGAAACCAGAAATAGTCCCTCATTTTGTTCCAGTGACAATAATCTTGGCAATTTCCTTTGATTTAAAAACTCCATTCCTTACCTAGCCTGACTGTACCTTCCCCAGTACCAGCAAGTGTAGGTTGGACACCACCTCCATGAATCTCACCCTCGGAGCAGTTTTGACCAGCCCTAACATCAGTTGTTGGCCCAGCAGTATTATTTATTTTACGGCTGGGAATGCCTGTAAAAGAAAATAGATGTTTTGTCCCACTCCATAAACTTTAACAGCACAACAGATAATTCTTCGCTTTCAAAATACAGGATTAATACTTGTGTATTTTGATCTAAAGCCTAATTCCCCTGCTGCAAGAACCAGGCAATTTCTTAATCCTGAGACAGAAAGTCTTTCTGCCGCCTACACTGATATCCACAATTGAAAGAACTGTCTTCAGAAAACTTGTCAACAATTTGCTAGACATCCTATACAATTCAGGTTAACACATGCATTGTGTTCATCTTTACAGAGAAGTGAAAATCTATCAAGTACTCATAATGTTAAAGAAAACTCATTTGTGCTGATTTGTCACCCAGATATGGAGCACTTAAAGTAACTGTACCTTCATAAAGAAAAAAGCACTCCATGATGATAACAACAGAAAGATATGTGAAGAACCTCTATTCTACTCTTCTATCAAACACAGATTACTTAGTATTATCATCCCAACTCCTGCCCAGTACCCCAAATACTCCACTTTATAAAATCTGCAGATAAAAGCCTTGGTTTTGAATCAGGAAAGCCTTCACTGAACAGTCTGACAGATAGAGTAACTACCTCAGCCAATCACCTCCACTAACTAAAGCAATAAATGATTGCAATCAACATCACAGCACAAAAGCAAAAATACCTGGAGGAGGCAGATAGCCATGGAAAAGGACACTGCCACAAGATGAGCGTTCCAGTTCTTCACATAGGAGCAATCTTCTCACTAAGCAGGAAGAACAGAAACAATCAGAGCTTTCACCTCCCAAGAAACACTACTTCAGTAACCTTCTGTATCACTACGTATGAAAATCTTCAGGGTCACAGCTGACTAGGGCTTCTAAATAGGTCATGAATACAATAAAAAATGTGAGATTACCTCATATTTAACAAAAAAAATTTAAAAATTACCTAAAGGAGTGATTCCATAGAATTCAGCTTCGTGCCTGAGGACATTAATACTCACTCCCCTGAAGAAATCAAAAACAAAACAAAACAAAAAAATTACAAAACCAACAAGAACAGAATGAGTCAATATGTTGAATATTTGCATATAACTAGGTATTTACAAGATGTGTCAAACTACTTGTTTACAGAACTACCACCAAATGCACTTAATATGTTGATGTTTGAGATTTCAAAGCTATACCTATTATATTGCATTCAAATAAGGATATCTAAAAATAAAAAGAATACATTGCCAGGAGTATTTTACAAGAAACCATTAACAAAATACAACACTACCATTTCTGCCTCCACCACAACATAAATACACTCTAGTCATGGCATCACACCTATCAGGGAGTTGAGTCATACTCTAGGCATCAAACTAGCTGAGTAAAACTTAACAATCATAGAATGGTTTGGATGGGAAGGGACCTTAAAGATCATCTAGTTCCAACCCTCATTTGTGAAGTCTTCTACTGTAGCTGATCAAATTAATTTTCACTTGAAGTAAATATAATTTCTTACCGTAAGTCTAACTCCTTTGTGCGAAGAAAATTTAAGATGGGAGCAAATGCTGCTGGATCTCGATCAATAAATATCTGCAAAGAAAAATCACTGTACTTTTAGCATTATTATGGAACAACCACTGACTAAAAATGCTAAAACTAAACTGAAGATAATGCTGCCAGCAGACAAACATAACCCAATGTCTTTGGGCCACTCCCTTCTCTCACTAACCTTCTACCATCGATTTATTCAATACTCTTAAAAGACATAAACACACCCTACAAATAAATGCACTTAGAATCACTTAGGTTTTGGTTGGAAGGGACCTTAAAGATCATCTAATTCTAAATCCCCTGCCATGGGCAGGGACAACACATTAAGTTCTAGATTCTCTACAAAGTTGAATGGGCACTCTCTCCCACGTGTTAAGAATGCAATGAATGTAATAAGATCAAGGTAAGTTCAGATGTTTTTGATGTCAATTGCTATTACGACTACCTATACACTTCCAGCAAAATAGTCCCATGCCTCACTCAGCAGCATTGCTGTAACTAGCGTTCACCACGTAAGAATATCACCTCCACATATCAAAATGAGCATTTTGCTATATTTATTTGCCAACAAAAGCTAGGTCAGGATATGCAATACTATCTAATCAGAATTACCCCTCTCTATACAACACAGCAATTAGCAGTTCTTTCTGTTTAGAAGAAAGTCCAGTTTCTGTCTCTGTATTGTCTGGACCATGCAGGATGTGAACAAAAATGTGCATGTCATTCTAGTCTCATTTATCTTGAGATGAACATGACAGTGAAGAAAACCAGAGATGTCACCAATTTTTGTCAATGTTTGCAGACCATGACATTCAAGTAGTTAATGTGAGACCTTCATTCTGTCCTAAAAATCTTTAAAACTTCACTAGATGTAACTAAAATGCTCCCACTCGTTCTCCCACTCAACAGCGTGAACAGTATTGCAATTAGGCTCTCAGACTGTAGGGAAGTGGGCAGTGAATTTTGTATCAAATCTAACACAAGAAAAGGAGAATACAGAGTGAAATTTTGATATTACTTCAAAGTCCTGTATTTTCCTTCTAATTAAATAAGTGACACCACATGAGTGAAAAAGGTCAAGTGCAATTGAATATTACTCCTCATGGACTCTGATTGTACTGTCAGCATTTCAAATTATGAAACCCCTAACAGAAATGTTGCAGAAGTCTACAACACTGAAAGAGAAAATACAGGCAAAAGCCCAAACAAGTTTTTTAAAAGTGTGGGAACATGAATGTTTTCACTCCTTTGGCCATTTGTTTTCCATTCTTTTAAGCACAGCTGACTCAGGCAGTGCAACTCCCATTGGCCCTCACAGTGAATAAGTTTTAAGAGAAAAATCTAACTGAAAGCATAACATTAACATTTTATCAGTAGATTTATTACTCACAGCACCAGTTTCATCCTTCAGTGTTGAAATTCTTCCACTAAGCAAACTAAAACAAAGAAAAACTTTGTTAGATGTCTCCCCAGCAAAGTAGTAACACAAATATAAGACAGCAGCAATCTCAGTTTGTTCCACTTGTGCATTCTAGATTGTATTTTGGTAAAAGGAGATAGCTGAGCAAAGAAAACTGCCTAGAAAAAGCAGAATGCTGCTGAGAGTGAAAAATCGCTCCTGCATAAAGGAGCAATACACACACACCGGAAGAAAGGCTAAGAACAGAATCACAAGGACTTTCAGATTCTCAAAGAACATGCCCTGAAAGCATGGAAAAGTTTCCCCAGGTACCCAGAGGGCTTCACAGTTTGTTACAATCTAGTAAGATTGGTAAAAGTTGTTAAGTAAAAAGAAAGACTAAACAATTCACTCTGCAAGGACCTTCTGGGCAAAACTGGGATGGATGAGTTTTTATACCATTTTATATCAAAGTTTCTCTTCCATCAGATCTAAGTAATTTTGCTTCACATCAGTGGAAAACACATCAAAACCCTGTTTTATAGATAAGAAACAAACTAAATAATGTCAATGGTCTTATTTCAGGACTCCAGCCAAGTCTGGATGACAGTCATCTCTGAGGCTTTCCAGTACTGGATGACTTTCAGAACAGTCTCTCTAGTAAATTTAGTAATGAAATACTGGGGAACAGCAAGGAACTTCCTTCTCATCTTTTTCCTTCCTTGACTCAAAGAAGATGACATTTCCCTGGCACTCCATTCACTAGAACCTTTCAGTAAAACAGGAGCAGGTAACTCTGCCTCTCTGTGTCAGCTGCCCTGCTTTTACTAGGAAAGAAGCCCATAGTCCTAAAACTAAGTGTAAGGAAGCAAAACTGACAGCTTTTGCATCTTTTATAATGTGTTTGGGATTAACTGAGATGGTAAAGCTACAGCAACTACCACACAAAATTGCTAGGGTACAAACAGTAAGAGAAGTAGTAAGAAGGAAGTTAGCAGAATATTCAATAATCCAACAGCTCCTGAACCACAAGTAAAACCCCTCAATTTTTTGACTAAATTCAATGTACAGATATAATGAAAAAAAAATAAAATTAAAGGTAGTGCTACCTTGCATGGTCAATAAGATCACACGTGTCAATACAGTAATTAAGTCAGTGGCATCTCTCCTGCAGACTTAGAGTATTATTTTCAAAAAACTATCTAAAAAGTGATCTCTTCAGCACAAATAAACAGTATCATTCAGGATACAAGATGCCTTTTGGATACCATTTTAAGAGACAGAAAAAAGCACTAAAGAATAAAGAAAGTATTTATGGCCTAAATTAAGAACTGAGAATATACAAAATTCTTTTTTTAATGGCTGATAATTTGTCTTTCTTTAATGTCACAATACCTGGAAAAAAAGGAGTCTGGAATCCACATCAGTGTTTGTCTTGAAGTGCTGAACCTAAAGAAACCAAAGTTGCAAGTTCAGAATTAGATGTAAAGTTGGAAGGAAGACTGATTTATAAACAGTATTATAAACAGTCCAACAAAACTGTTATCAAATAGATTCAGGAAGTTTGAGATCATTTAAACATACACAATGTGGTTAGGACTGTCCAGAAACACTCACAGTGTCTGTAGCACACATTTTCTGTTTCACCAATTTTAGTGATGTCAATAAACCACCACACAGAAAAACCACATACAAAAAAAGCAGTCATGAATTATGATCTTCAACTTCAGGTTTTACAGTAACCTTAATTATTTGGTATTTTGCAATTTGGGCCCTTCTGAGGGGGCAATAAGAGTTAAAATAAAGAAAATATTTACTCTGAATCATACAAATAATACTCATGATAGTACTATGACTACTAAGAAACCTTGGGTGACCGATTCATTAATGGAAATAAGAAATTCATAAGTAAAATCCCATTGACAGCCTAATATACAGTACAGGAATGCAGTAAAAATATATTCATACTTGACTGTAATTCTTCTAGTTTTCTCTCTTTGGGTTTTCAAGTTTTGCAGGAAAAAAAAAAAAAAAGCAAACAAAAAACACTACTGTTCATCTCTAAGAGAGAGGAACACAATGGCTACATGGAACTACTGTCTCACATAAAAACCTGGGTTGTGTAGCTTCTCACTGCAAGCACAACAATGACAAGTCTGTTCTTAACAGAAAATCCACAGCATCAGCGTTCTAAGAAAAAAATGTACAAAAGCTCCTCTAAAAAAATTAATAAAAAACTTGGAGAGAATCTAAGCAGTTTACTATTTAAATAGAAAGTGACTTTTAAGTTTATTTGCAGTTTTGTACAGCTTTTATCATCAATGGTAAAAGATCACTACTCTTCTCTAAGAGTAAGGGATGATACATTTAACTACATTATAGTATGTGTGCAATAAAGAATGACTTTCATTAATTTTATCCCAGATTAATCCAGGTACTACTATGGGGACAGATGCAGCACCAACAGTCAGCCCTTTCAAAGGTCTTATTAAGCTAAAGACTTTTACTGTCCAATACCTTAAAAACTTTGCAATTGTCAGGTGTTTCTTTGTTTAAAAAATATAAGGAAAAAAAAAAAAGAGGAATTACTGTTTCCCAGAAAGGCACATATAATAGATAAAAAGATGGAAAAAGTACCACAGCTATCTAGCATTTTCTGCAACACTAAATGACAATAAAAAGGGCTTAGATAGGTATATAAACTGGAAAAGGAAGGTTAAAAAAAGGGTAATACCCCTGGCGAGCAAGAATGTTGAAGTCAGGACAACAGACAAGAAGGCCGAGGTACTCAACAACTTCTTTGCCTCAGTCTTCACTGGCAAGCACTCTTCACAACCATGTTGCAGGAACACTAGATGGACGTCAGGGGGGAAAAGTCCCTCCTCCTGCATGTGAAGACCATCTTTGGTTTGTGACCATCTGGGGAACCTGAATGTCCACAGTACCATGGGACCTGATGAGATGCATCCCAGAGTCCTGAGGGAACTGGCTGATGTAGTTGCTAAGATAACACCCATGATATTTGAGAAGTCATGACAGTCAGGTAAAGTCCCTGATGACTGAAAGAAGACAATCATACCCATTTTCAAAAACAAAGGAGGCTGCTGGGAAGTACCAGTGAGTCAGTCTCACCCCTATCCCTGAGATGATCATGGAGCAGATTCTCCTGGAAGCCCTGCTATGGCACAGGGAGGACAGTGAGGTGAATCGTGACAGCCAGCGTGGCTTCACCAAGGGCAAGTCATGTTTGACCAACATAGAGGCTGGAACTAGTCCTGTCTAATATCTTCATCAATGATACAGACAGTGGCATTGAGTGCAGCCTCAGCAAGTTTGCTGCTGACACTCAGCTGAGCAGTGTGTGCGACACAGCAGAAGGATGGAATGTCATCCAAAGGGACATGGACAGGTTGGAGAGGTGAGTCCATGCAAACTTCATGAAGTTCAACAAGGACAAACACGGGGTACTTCACCTGGGTTGGCCCAATCCTCATTACCAATACAGACTGGGAGGTGATGTGACAGAGAGCAGCCTTGTGGAAAAGAACTTAGGATGAAAAGCTGGACATGAGCCAACAGTGTGTGCCTGCCATCCAGAAAGCCAAATGTATCCTGAGCTGCATCAGCAAAGCTATGGCCAGCAGGTCAAAAGATGTGATTCAGCTCCTATACTCTGCTCTCATGAGACACCAGCTGGAATACTGCACAAGAAGGACATACGACTACTGGAAGGGAAGAATTGAGGGCTGAAGCACTTCTGTGCAGATAGGCTGAGAGAGATGGGGCTATTCAGCCTGGAGAAGATACTAGGGAGATCTTACAGCAGCCCACAAGTACCTGAAGGGGCTGCAGGAAAGCTGGGGAGAGACTATTTGCCAGGACATGTAACAACAGAACAAGAGGCAATGGTTTTAAAATAGAGAAAGATAGGTTTAGAATAGACATTAGTAAAAAGTTTCACCACGAGGGGATGAGACACTGGAAAGGTTGCCCAGAGAAGCGGTGGAGGCCCCATCCCTGGAGACATTCAAGGCCAAGCTTGATGAGCCTCTGAGCTATCCAGTCTAGAGGATGTCCCTCCTCACTGCAGGGGGGTTGGACTAGATGGCCTCTGAAGGTCCCTTGCAACCCTACAATTCTGTAAATGCTAAATAAATTCAGAAGTAATGAAGAAGGTCTACTGTGACTGTATAGACATCCATCGGTGATGTAGACAGTGGCACTGAGCGCACCCTCAGCAAGTTTGCTGATGACACCCCGCTGAGCAGATGCTTAAGGATTCGGGAGTACTGTCTTCTCAATAAGCTACTGGACAATTTCTGATCTGGAACCATACTTGCATTTAGGTAAATGAATGACAGAATGACTATTGAAAGGTGCCAAAACTGAAATTCTGGTGGCGTTTTGACCAGCTGTGTTCTGCTCCAGCATTTCAAAAGTCAGCTAAAGACCTCAGTAGGAAATCGTTCGGGACTAGAGGACACTGCAGAAAAACAAGCCACAAAATAGGGACAGGAAAGACAGCCATCAAGTGATTCCATGCTCACCTCCTTGCAATTTTATCAGTAGGTTTAGAAAGCATAAGGATTTTATTTCAGTATGTTTCAGTGGTATGATACCAGCTTAGCAAGCAGTAACTCACACTAAAATATACTTCAGAACTTTTAATACATACACATTAATCTATTGAAACAACAAAACTAAATGCTCCTTTCCGGGATACAGAAAGAAGCTTAGCTAGCAACACTGACACGTATCAGTGCATCTGCAGCTCCACGAAGCCCACATGCAGCAGTCAGACAGGCATATGGGGGAGATATGGAAAAACCTCTTCTCCCGAAGAGGCAGGGAATCCTGATTCTCAGGCAATCCTTAAGACCTGTCAATAACCCCCAGACTACGCGGGGCAGACAGCACCTCCCGCATTAGGTACCCCTGGCTCAGCAGCCCTGAGATGCCGAAAGCTTTAATCAGCTCCCCTACCCCAGAGACGACGACTCGTCCGAGATAGAGAAAGGGGCACAAGCAGCCGCTCGGAATCGGGGAGCTGTGGGCCAGCCTGCCCCCGGCACGGCGGGGCACCAGCTCCATCCGGGAAGGCTCCTGTGGGAACGGCCCGGCCGCTTCCCTCCCACCCTCAATCCGGTGCCCCCGCCACTGGAGGCCTCACCGGGGCCTGGCAGCG
>VZTY01017908.1:31195-45627 GCA_013400935.1 Turnix velox | reverse complement strand
CCAAATGCTGTTGTTAAGAAGGATTAGACCCCCCCTAAGCATTCACTGTACTCAATTGGTGCACAGATGGGTTCTGTGCTTTTTCTTTTCTGGGGGAGAGAAATCTGTCTTTTACCTGTTGTCCCTGGGATGGCATATTTAGGTCCTGGGCTGGTAAACTGTGCTGACATAAGGCCACAGGGGCGGTGGGGTCTCCACGTGCCCACGTGCTCCATGTCAGCAACTGCTGCCAAGCCTAGGACAAGAGAGGGAGAAGGTTGGAGGAGCTTCGCCGGATGCAGGATAGCATCCAGTAGGACCAGTGAGGCTGCACCTGGCTTAGCCTTGGCCATGGAGCTGAAGGTGATCCGCTGGGGAGATACGCTTTTAGCTGAGGGCCGAGGAGCACTGAGACGGAGAGGGCAGCTAGGACGGGGATGGGAAGGTTCTAGTGTCACCTGCTGGGTTGCTGTGGGTAGGAACCACAGGCAGACTGTGACATAACCAGGTGATGTCAGCCATGATGTTCCACTGCACGGCTGGGGGGGGCTGGGCATGTCCAGCTTGCTGGGTCCCAGCCTCATGAGCTCTGCAGTGCGAAAAAAATGTGGAATGAGGGCAAGAGCAGCGGGAGTTTCGCCTCTTCCCGGGCACCTTCGAGAGCTTCTCCTGGAATTTCTCGAGCCTGTTCTAGTGGACTGGAATATCGCCCCGTTCCGGTAAGATGATCTATCGTTAGGGCTCCTGACACCGCATTATGCACGTATGTCACGAGGAGTGCTTGAAGATCCCTCCTCCAGTGAGAGTCCCACAACGTATATTGTGTTGGGGTTAGCAACAGTTGTGCAAGAGATTTGAGATCATGTGGAGTCACTCTGTAAGCGTCAAGGACGGAAGACAACAGACTTAAAAAATACGGGGAGGAGAGGCCGTGCTCAGTAGCAGTACGGCGCAAGGACAGTGCTTCCCATTGCGCTCCCCGTCCCTGGTAAATTACTGGGGCTACTTTTTTTGCCATTTCCACGCCCCCCTCCTTTAAAGCTTGTTGTATTACGTTGCCCCATGTATCATGTGGATCAAGGGGGTAGAGCTGTGGTTCTTTGTCCGGGTCTACCGGTCATGGATCAAAAGGATTCTCCTGGTGATGACATCCAGCAGCGCATAGCTCAGGGGTTCGAGGGATGTCCATAGAGGGCGCCGCCGGGCTATGTGGAGGCGCCGTGGGGGTAATCGGAAGTGCTGTCGGGGGATTTTCTCCCTCCTCCGTTTCTTTTCCGTTATTACTGTCTTCCTCTTTTGGAGTTTTAAAGATAGTTCTCCACAAGGGGAGCAGCCGTGCAGCCTCCCGTAGCTTTACCCCTAAATCGTCCCAGAGCTCCTGAGTAAAGACGCCAGACACAGTCACTGCAGGTATTTTCACGTGTACCCCTTTAAGCATTAACATTCTTGAGAAGAGCTTTCATGAGCTCATGTACGTCTCTTTCGGGGGAAAATACTTGATTTCCCATGTCTCCCACAGCCCACTTCTATTCGTCATAGAGGGATTGTAGTCAGCTCCTGCTTCCTTTCAGCAGCTTGTTCAAAGTCCCGTGGTACTCGCAGGATGCCACGTAGATGGGAAATTTGTTGATCATGTCGCGATCACCACTTGCTGCGATGGAGAGACTTTTGCTGGCAGCTTAATGCCAGCAAAATGACATGCTTTTATACCTTCCTCTATGGAACATACCAGAATCTTGTTCCGATTGGGCGATACCTTACACAAGGCGCTTGTTGATTGGTTAAAGCAAATACCAGCACCGCCTCCCAGGCAGTCGCAAGGCACGCAGGGTGGCCTTGCTCATGCAAAGGACTCTGCAAAATAAGCACTCGGTTCCCTCTCGGCAGCGGCGGTATCTTGTTCCTCCCAAGGCTAGCAAGCGAAGAGTTCCAGCAGTTCCGCCGCTCTCAGTTGTATAACACTGGAGGTTCTGCCTAGGTCTGCTATATTGTGTCCTTCAGGAAACAGCCTCAATTTGTGCCCAGGGAGGTTTAGGATGGATATTAGGGAAAATCTGTGAGGAGAGGACCAGTTTATTGGTATAGCTTGATGCCAAGGGTGAAAGCATATACGCCTGATCACACTGATTTAAAGATGCACGTAGTCTTTTGTGGAGAGTAAGCAGATATTCTTTATTTACTGCGCCGGGTATACGGGGGATTGTTCCTCCTAACGTGCACACCCAGGTTCCATAACCATCAGTATTNTTAAAAGCTGATAGACGCCCCAGGGGCCTCGACACCACCAGGGAAGAGGCCCTCACCAGGGAAACTGCATTCCAGTCTTCAATTTCTCCTTCCCCCATTCATTCCTCCACATACAGGGCCCGTCTGTATACATTGATGTATCCTTATATATTTGAGCACCCAATGTCATAGTTATATTCTTGGTATCAGAAGCATATATTCGTGATCACACAGTAGTTCTGTGTGACAAAGTCAGAGATGAGACAAAAGAAGAGCACCAGTGGTGCTCTTGGGAGGAGGTGCTCTGGACGAGGGAGAGTGGGAGAGATGGGGAGCATGGGGATCATTCACATGGACACCTTGTAGAGAGAACAAATTTTATTTATCTTAATATACACCTAAACCCCAGTAAAGAGAAGGCTGCACTGAGCACAGCTGAAATACTATCTAAAATGCACCTGCAGCAAAAGCAAAGGAGCAGGATGCAATAACTGGGGTTTGGGAAACAGAGCATGGGGGTTATAGAGGTGGGATGAGGAGTACAGTATATTGGGAGTGACGGAGTCCAAAAGTGGAGGCAGGAGCCTCAGGCTTGATCAGTGTGACCTGGCAGGAGAAGAGAAAAAAAGCCATGAGAAGTGACGCTTCTGATGGCCCCTGGAGGGAAGGAGGGTAAAGGCCTGACGTTGCCCACAGGGTGGTCAGCTGGTCCAGGTTTCACTGTGTGGTCTCCTGCCAGTCCTGCCTTGCTAGCGATGGCATAGGTGGGAGCCCTTTTCATTTAGACATCAAGTCCCATTTTGCAGAAGGCAGCAGGCCCAGGTATCTGTAAGACAGGGAGAGTGTTGCTGGGCCCAAGCCACAAGGGTCAGTCATTAGTGGGGTGACAAGATGGTCTGTTNGCCAGGCTCACCTTGGCAAGGTCTTCAGAAAAGCTGTTATCCTTGTCCCTGCCCGCCATTGAATAGCAGGTGTTGGCACGAGTGTAGGTGGCATTGGGGCCCACCAGCCGGGGCAAAGTGCAGGCAGCTGGACCTGGGCAAGAGCAGAGAGAGGATGAGTGTGGGGAGAGGAGGAGCACCAGGCTGGTGGAGAAGCAGGAGGGATGTCCTGCCGCTGCTGTCACTGCCTGGGTTTCCAGTGTCAGCAGGTCCAAGGCTGAGGTGCAGTGGGAGAAGTGGATGATCTGAGATGGTTTAGAGAGCCCACTGCATCATCAGCTCTCCCCTATGGCTCTGTCATAGCCCCAGAGGCTGTGGGTGTGCAAGTGCCTGCATTGTCCTGAGTGCTCTCACCTGGTGTTGGATTGTGGTCGATCTCCTTGTGTTCGAATGTCATTGACTGCTCTGGTGGGCACTTGTAGATCTGTCGGTTTGCCTTCTGGGTGGAATAGTCACCTGGAGCAAGCAAGAGGAAATAGCATGAATTTGTGCCCAGGTAGGTTTAGGATGGATATTAGGGAAAATCTGGGAGGAGAGGACCAGTTTATTGGTATTGCTAGAGGCCAAAAGTGGAAGCATATACTCCTGGT
Source organism: Turnix velox (assembly GCA_013400935.1). Taxonomy (NCBI): domain Eukaryota; kingdom Metazoa; phylum Chordata; class Aves; order Charadriiformes; family Turnicidae; genus Turnix; species Turnix velox. The sequence goes on along the minus strand of VZTY01017908.1, from coordinate 41,891 downwards.
CCTAAGTAACAATAATTGTGACTCTCATACACCCATGGTCTTTCCTTTGCCTTGTTTCAGTTACATAAAGCACGAAAGCTCCTAATACTCCCTGATCCAGCTCTCACCAGCAAAACGTCCTTTCCTTTTTAAATCACATCATCAATTCACCGATCAAATGTTAATAATTTAGCCAGTTGTGTTACCAAGCCCCACTGTGAGTGCTCAGCTGTGGTCTTCCTGCCCTCTCAAACTCTCTCCCTTCCTCCAAGGCTGAGCTGCATAACTAACCTGCTGGAAGCAGCATGGCTCATTTGACTGACACCTCCACTCAGCAATGAACTCCATTCACCTTGATGGTTGTGGCCCTGAGGCTTATCCTAAAATTTGTTTTTCTGAACAAAACATTTTGGTCACATCCATGAAATCGTCCAGTCCAAAACCCCTATTAGAGTAGGAAGAATCTGCAAAGCATAGTCTGGGGGAGAGTATTGGGTTTTTTTCAGTTTTTCTCCGCTTTGTGGGAATATATTTGAAAATTAGGTCCAGTAAATGGAAGAAAATTGCCCAAATAATGAACAGATTTGCTTAAGCAATACTATATGGATTTGTAATCACATCAGTGTCTCTGTTAAACTCTATATGCTTCAGACATTAGAAAGGACTGAAGAACTTACTATATGTGTCTTTCCAAAGTGCTTTAGAGATCAGTGAGACTACATGTAGTGCAATAAAAATTACATCTGTGGAATAGTTCACAATAATTTGTACTCATTCTTTAAATGTCACAGTTGAGATTTGTATGTGTGTGTGCTAAAAAAAGAGACAAGGAAACTCTGATTTGTCCCTGACAGAGTAACCAGTAACCTGAAAGGGAGAAATCACATTTCTACCTATTCAGACCTTACTGAAAATTTTGTATTGTGTGTTGTGTATTGTGACCAAAATTTCCAAAGGATTGTGTGTGCACAGTGTAGTCAATGTGTAAGGACTGGCTGCTGTGCTCAAAGAGCCTTTGAAATAAGCGACCTAACATTTCTCTCCTGAAGGGTGGCTGGCTAAAGAGGAGTTTGAGAATACTTGTTTCTCTAATAAAGACATCATAAACCTAGCACAAAAGAAACCTGTGTCACACATACTATCTTATAGTTCGATTGTTCTAGTTCAAATTCAGTAATTTTGCTGTGAGTGTACCAAAATGAAAAATATGCTAGAATGGCACAGCAGCACTGTAGGGGTTTGCTGTGATTGCTTTTCAGAGCATTGCTTCATTCTCGTAGTTTGCAGAAGTCTTGCTTTAATTGAGCTATTTATGAAAAAAGAGATACTCTTCTGCAAGGACTTACCAAAAGATGTTATCTCTTATCTCATGTACTTTGATATAGAAGCAGCTTCTACAGAGGAATAATTTGGAAAGATAAGTTCTTTCATGCTACATTTGCAGCAGTAAAGCTAGCATTTCAGAGCCTACAAATGCTGTTAGCTCGTGAACCAGAATTAGATTTCTCAGCAGCAATCAAAACTGCAGCATCTCCAAAAGCAAAACATTGGCAACTGCCAAGCAAAGTCTACAATAAGAAAAGCAAAGTACTTCACAAAGTACTCTAACAGCCATCATTATTATAATTCTGAAAAGACAACTCTTACATAAGAAATGTCTTTATTATAATACTGCAGCAATTTTATTGGGTAGGTGAGAAGCTAGTTAGCATGTAGAGACTGAGCTGACCTCCAGATCTTCATGAACAAGTGCAATTACTCTTAACAATTGTAAGAAATAAAACCACTGTGACCTGAACTCAATGTTTCTTACCTACAACAACCATTCACATGCAACATCAGGTTGGGCAGTCATGACTCAAGTCATTCTGACTCAATTCATTTCCCTTCAGCCAGCAGGCATGGTGCTATCTGGACTCACCAGAGTGTGTAACTCACCTGCTTTTGGGGTTTGGTTATTTATACTCTGTGATATGGCAACAAATAGAAAAAATAAAATACAATTTTAGGTTTGGGTTTTTCATGTGTTAGGTGATATGATAAAGAAGGTAATCTTCCTCCCAAATCACTTTTCAGTTTAAATGCCAGATAGGTAAGGCAGGAAAGAGAAGAATGGCAATAAGGAAATGTCACATACAGCTTTTTAGTCTTTTCATAAAGATAAATAGAGAAATTTGGTTTCCGGGGCTGTCCATCTGTCATATTTTGCCACTGTAGTATTGATATATATAGTAGATAATATTTTTAAAATTTAATGAATTTGTGCCTCTGCACTGGACTTCAGGACTTTGATTACTGTGCAGATGCACCAATGAGTGCATGTTCTCTTTTCTTTCTTTTTCAGGGGGAACAGCTTCCAGACAAAAGGGGTTTTTAGGATGCATTCGATCTCTGCATTTAAATGGGCAGAATCTTGACCTTGAAGAGAGAGCTAAAATGACACCTGGTGTCAAACCTGGATGTCCAGGGCATTGCAGCAGTTATGGAAACCTCTGTCATAATGGAGGAAAATGTGTGGAGAAGTATAATGGCTATGCTTGTGATTGTACCAACTCAGCCTATGAAGGACCTTTCTGCAAAGAAGGTAAGCAGCAAGCTTTGATCCTACATCTTTAGTGGTTTCTTGAATTATGGCACAGTTTCACTCATGCCTGCTTGGTGTCTTCCATGTTACGAGAAGATCTTCTAATACCAGCTGTCCCATTTATCTGATGTAGGCTGTAACACCTCCTTTTTTAGGCTCCAGTGGTGGCCTCAGAAATTAAAATGCTGTTAGTTGTACCATAAAAATTACCATCTATATCCCAATATTCTTGTACAGTTAGGGCTGACATTCTTCATAATAATTGTCTGCCTATGTCTGGGTGTATATTCTCCTTGTTTTAAAATCGCATCCACCTTTGTCCACCTTAAGGAAAACTTGAGAGCATTTCTTTCCAGCATTTTAGAACAATGGAGGGTTTTTGCCATTCCTGTGACAACCCATCCAAACGTTAAGAGATTTTTAAAATTATTGTGAAGCATCCAAGAGAAAATAGTTTTGCATGGTTCAGCCTCTGGTGAATGTCCTCATTGCACCTTTCTTGTGGTTCTTAAGAAATGTTGCTCGCACCAGAAAAAGCAGCAGGGCAAATAAAGAACAGGCTATTTAGATAACATGTTGTTTGGAGAGAATTAGCAAAACTCATGCTGAGTAACAGTGAGGTGCAATGTGAATGTTTCAATTTCCTCTGCTGCCTCTCACCTCACAAACACAACAGCTTTGCTAAATAGGCTGCATCATCTGCTGGTGTAACTTGGCTTAGTTGTACTGCAGTCCAGGGAACTCTGCTCACTTACATGAGCTGAGGATTCAGCACCAACACCACAAGAGGCATATCTAATCTCCTGCTAGGAGATGCTGCTGCAAAGGTGGACCTCCTTTATAAGAGAAAGTACTTGAAGTCCATCTCTAAATGAAGATTCACCATCTTGACTTTACTGTGCCTCATGTTAGAAAAAACTGCAGGTATCATATCTGTGTATTTAAGGGCCAGGCTATGTTGTGTTTATTGGAAACATGAACATGAGTTCTCAGGATCTAAGCATGCACAGACAGATGATTCTCTTCTTTTAAAGCTACCAAAGACAGCTTCCCTTACTGGCTGTCTTTGGGTTAATGTGTCACTTCAACAATGAATTTGTTTATAAAGGAGACAATATCTTTGTCTTTACTGTGGGGAGAAGACAGAGAATATTGTTTTACATGTCATCTTCTAGAAGATGGTGAATTGGGCATTTATTTGGCTGACATACTTTGGCCTATTCTGTTGTGTGAAGCTCTGATTCCAGTAATAAAATAGTTGAATTTAGAGGCCTGTCTCCATTCCAAAGAAATAGGCTGCAAGGTTGGACACATTGCTCATTCAGATTAAAAAGCTGTGATGTCAGCTGGATCAGTGTCATTTTGCAGCACACTGTTGGAGAGGGTGTCAGCTCATCTTCATGCCTGTCTAGGACATGTGAAAATGCAGTAGGTGAAATGATTCCTTTGGTATATCTATTCTTTCAGAGGTTTCTGCATTATTTGAAGCCGGCACTTCCATTACCTACATTTTCCAAGAACCTTATCCTGTCACAAAAAATTCAAGTACCTCAAGCTCTGCCATTTATGTGGATGCTGTCATGTCCAAGGAAAATATTGCCTTTAGCTTTGTCACAGCACATACTCCAAGCCTTCTGCTGTACATCAACACCTCCTTTCATGAATATTTGGCTGTGATTCTCTCCAAGAATGGTAAGTGCTCTTGATTTTCTATTAAAGGAAGATTGGTGCAACTGTATTAAGGTATTTTTTGAGTATAGTATAGAATTCTGCATGGATTTAAGCTCACTTCTGTGTCTGCAACTTTATGAACTTCATGGTATTCAGTTCATGCTAATTGCCATCTCTCTTGTTTATATCCCTTTATTTGGCATTCAGTGCTACACTTTCTATTCAGTCTTTAAATAATCATGCTGCCAGGGCTTAAAATGTGCTTTGACTTTCATTTGGTGAGACTGCACAATAGCAGTCTTTGCTATTTATTCCACACTGAGATCCATTAGGTTTCCAAGATAAGGGAAAGAGAAATACCATGATTGTACAAGAGCCCCTGGTGTAGAAATATGTTGTTATTTTATCTTTTGCATTCTATCTTGGATCTATATGGCTCTGTGCTGGGTCGTTTCAATGGAATGTGACCAGTTTGTCTGAATATTAAAGCAAGAAAATGTTGAAGTTTTCTGGCTTCAATGACCAACACATGAGGTGTGAATCTATTTTATATTAAAAGGCATGTGGTACAGGAACTTTCTGAAACAAGTAAAGATTTTGGGGGCACAGGCCCCACTTCTTAGTAAGTCTCTGGGTCCTGACTCCTTGCAGTGCTTCTGGGAAATGCATTTATCTTACTAGATAAATGAGGATCTTTGAATTATTTAAGAGTTATTTAGGCACTGGAGAACTGGAATTGAGGAGTAGGCATATTGGTGAGTCAGTAGCTTCTAGCAGAACAATAGGAGGTTAATGCTATGTGGTTGAATATTTGCTTTTGACTAAATGACCCAGACCTCTCTGAAGCCTTGCAAATTCCAAAATAACTAAGCTTTCGAGGTCCATGAAATGAAACTATAAGGGGGAGGGAAAAAAGAGTTTTTATTCTTGATATGATCTTTGCAGTGGTTTATCTCCTGGTTTTATCATGCAACTATAATTTGGGCTGGCTGGCATGCAGCGAGTATCCAAATCACTGGGAGGGGTGACTGGGACAGTATCAGCCTGGATCAACTTCCCCTAACTGACATTGCAATGTGGTGGAATTGCTGAGGAAACACACTCTCCTTTCCTGTCCAGCCCCAGATTTCCATCTTTGATTTGCTTTCAGGAGCAAATGTTTATGATTTTCAGATTTTTGGATATTCCAGTTCATAGTTCCAGAGTGGTAGAGCTTAGACCCTGCTGTGGTGAAACCTTGAAATATGCTTTCAGCTAGCTTCAGGTCTCTTGATGCTACTCAGACCATTGAAAATAGCCCTAAAGTGAATGAAAATGTAATACCCATTTAAATCACCCTTACTGCTGCCAGAGTAGTGTAAAATGACCTTGTAAACATGAGTCAACTGACTTTTATTGATTAAATACAACCATAAGCAAAGCTTATAGTTGTGAAGTTCTAGTAGGGGAGGGCTCTGTAATAATGGTTGGGAAAGGGATTAGAATGAGGATACAGGGATCTCTTGTAGCAGTTCAGCAGGTGCAGAGATAATCCACGTGTTTTGGCAGCTGCACCATCTGCAGATCTCAAGTTTGGCTCGGATGGAGACAGGAACTCTTGGTACTTCTGGAATTTTGGTGAAGTGGCTCTCAGCATACACAGACAATTTAAACAACATTGCTTTTCTCACATATGTGTATCTCTTGACTCACTTTTAAAATAAAAGTAGGTTAGAGGAGTGGGGAGATGTCAGGCTCCAAGACTCTTGACTGCAAAACATAGCACTTCATGCAAAGAATTACTCAGGCAACTAACTGACCTTGCTTAATTCCTGAAATTCTCTTTTAGTGTCATTCTGTGCATTTTTCTCTTTCATTCATTCAAGACAACCATTTTAGTCATGTATATTCTCTGCCTATTGTCCCAAATGAAATAATTTTTTAAAATCTCATATTCTCTTAGTTTTTATACTTGAGGAATTTAAATAATTCCAATGAAAATAATGTGCATATATGTTACTCTCTCTTTCTCCAAGAGCTTTATGCTTGCCATGAAGTTACTGGACTATGAATAATAATGGCCTTTGTAGCATTAAAAGTAAGCACTATTCTTTCTCTCTTTTTGGCTCCTTTTCAAGGAGTCTTGCTGAGTCTGACAATGTAGAGTAGAACTTAAACAGGTCCCTGATGAATAACTGATCAGTTAAATAAAGGTTAGGCTCTTGGTGAAATGGGAATGGGCTTTCTCTCTTAGGAGGTGAGCAGTAGTACTCCTTGCTGTAGTCCTTCCACTAAACAGCTAATCTGTATCACAAGGTTGGTCTTCTTCTGATCAGTTAGTTTATACCCTGGCAGTTCAAGGATAAGTTTTTTGAAAGCTGATGTTTTTAAAGATGACGTAAGATTATTCATACCATAGGAAACTACTGACAAGAAAAAGCTAAATTTTCACTGTAGGTTTTTGCTCATTTACATGATTTCATCAAGTTACCACTACCTTTGTATTATAATTTTTGCCTTGATACCTAAAGACCAAAATTGATAAGGCAGAAAAATATTGAGGAACATTAAGGTAGCTCTTCTCCTTTCTTTTCTACCTTCTCCACTGCATGTAATCAAATTTGATATGAATATGATGATTTTGATTCTCAGCATTGTTGGCTTTCTCCATGGAAATAATGTGATTCCTAATCTAGAAAAACAGCAGATAGCAAACATCAAAGAAGAAAGATAGAACCTCAAACTATCCTGGAGTGATTGAAAATTTATCTATATTTATTATCTTATCTCGTAAGAAACGAAACAATATGAGTCCTTGTTTTTCTTTGTTTCTGCTCAGTACCTGTTTCCATTACAGTGAGCTCTGTTCTCAATTTCTTTTGGAAAGCAAGACTGTGAAATTGCACAGGAGAGATTAAAGACAAGAGCAAAAGCATCATTAAAACCATAAACACAAATGAAAACAGCTGGAGTAATTCTTTTTAGGTCTCCAATACTAAGACTATAGTAGCAGGTTCAATGCCACCTGTCCTTTAAGGTCTTAAAATCAGCTGATATTTGAAGTAAGTAAGAAAAGAAATCAGGACCTGCAACAGAGGTGAGCTAACACTCTGCAAAGAAGAAGTGAATGTCAGTCATTCAGAAGCTACTGAGTTTTTTTCTTTTAGTAAACTAGAAAACTGTTTTGATCTCTTCCCATATCAGAAGCAGCCTTTCCATGTGAATTTCTCATACTGGTTTTGCCTTGGGAATCTCTTGAGCTGCATTTCCAACACCTTCTCTAAACTAGAAACAAAGCTTTTGACATTCAGTTTTATCATTCAGTGCCAAGTTTGAGGCTCTGAGCAACCCTGTTTACTGCTGGTTTTTGGACTAGATGAGCTTTGGTGGTTGCTTCTAGCTCTGTAATTCTATGGGTGCCACAGAACATGCTGCAGAAAGACCCTCTAGGGTAAGCTATTGCTAGAGCAATAATCTTGTGCCAAGGCTAAGGTATGGTTGTTTTTAATAGAACAGGAGCAAGAAAGTGAATTGCATTGGGAAATGTAGGAAACAGCTTTGTTGAGGAGACTGGTTTTTGAGCAGCTTTCTGAGTGACTGAGAATAGTTCTTGGTCTAGCTCTGGCTCACAGCCATTAAATTATTTCATATGGCAGATAAAACTCTATCTCTTCTAAATACAATTTCAAACAGTAATAGTCAGCTTTGAAATCTTACGTTAATTACAGAGGGAGGCCAGCAAGTTTCATTGGGAATGATAAATGCAAAAGGAATTTTCCTATAGATAGTGGCAGATTGGGGTGGCAGGAGGTCTCCCATTCAGTTTTTTAACATAAATAGACAAACTACTGTTGTTAGAAACATCTCTCATTCCTTGGGTGATCCCCTGGCATTAGCAAATTTCACAGAAAATAGGAATGCTGATTAGAGTTTTCAGTTCAAATCCCACACTAAAAAGTCATTGAGGGAGGAGGTGGATTTGGCACTCAAAACTGTTTGTTTGTTTGTTTTAGCATATGGCACTTTAAATCTCCCAAATTTTACACAAAATCTAACTTGAAAGCAAAAGCATCCACAACATTCAGCCAAGAAAACTGTCAGATTTCTTTATCTGCTTTCCAAGAGGAGAGAACTGAAAGATCTGCCTCATTAGCTGAATTCATGGATGTGTTTGCATTCATGAAGATCATTTTGCCTTATTGAAGGGTCAAGAGATTTTCTGGAGACCCACAAGGGAAAAACAAGGAAATTGTAATTGGGTTACACAGAGGAGGAAAGGCTGAGCATGCAGTTAATAATTGATCTGTGCTCTGCATATATACCAAGTAACTTTGAACTTACTGGTATCTGGCATAAAGAACCAGAACTCAGGCTGCAGATAATCAGATAGCAAGAAAACATACATTCCCATCTGCCCTGGAGAAGGTATTTGCCTCCTAGAAGACTGAAATAGTTGGCTTGTATTTTACAGCTGAAAAGCCATTTTTAACAGCAGGGTTCATTAACCTCTGAAAGCCATTAATCCACAAAGTTCTGCCCTTTATCATGAGTTTAATAGGAAATGTGAGAAAAGAGGCATATGATTATTTTTCTCCTATTTTATTAAAAGGTAATTTCTCTCTCCTGCCCCACAGACACAATGTAGCATTCAAATCAATTGTTGGGGTTTTTTTTTTCTGTAAAGACCATCTTTTTTCCATGAGCATTATGGTTATTTGTTAGGTCAGCATGAAACAAATCCTTGCTTGAACAGGTACATGTACTGCCAAAAGTGAAACACAAGTGGTTGAAAGATAATAGGGAAAGAAGAATGGAAACTCTGAGCCAGGATCTTGGTGAGGGCAGGTTGGTATGAATTCTTCAGAGTATCACAAAGGAGGATCTCAGTCTTTTTTTTTGCCTGTGATCTCTTCACACAGTTAGTGATGATGCATAATTTGCAAAGCCAGAGTGAACTTTTGGAATTAATTTCATAGGATGATACTTTTTATTTGATCACCACATAAAGAAAAAGGCTCTTCCTGCCAGCCTGGCTGCTACAACAGTCTTAAATGAATAGTACAGTGTGAGATGAAAGCCTGACAAGATTCTTCTGCATGCCAAGAGGAGTAGACCATAGGGCCTACTGAATATCTTACCATGAGAAGACTAATGGCATCCAGTCTGCATTTAAAGACAGGAGGAAAGATGTGAGCATCAGATCCAGTAGTACCATACAGTTGGCTTTTAGTTCCAAAGGATTTTAAAGTGTCTTTTAAAATTCTACAAAATATGTAGAAAAGGTATAGGTTGAAATTTACCATCCAAAAGCAGGTTACTCAGTTATTGGGGAGACTTAAGTGCATCTGATGCCTTTAGCTCTTTTCTTCATCTTTGCTTTTAGCCATCTTCTGGGAAAAGAAAATAATTAATGTAGCATCACTTTCTGAAAGAAACAGCAACCAGTTTCTTCACCAAAAAGAAGTATGTAGGGATGGGAAGATAATGGTAATGACTAATGGTATTTGTTTTAATTGCTCCTCAACCAGAGATTTTGTGTCATTTTCCCAAGGATGTGAACATTCTTTTTTTCTGCCAATAAACCATGACACATTAAGGAGTTGCTTAGCAGTCATCAAGATGATAGTTCCCAATTTGTGGCAGCGCTCTGTCCATCTCCGTAGATGCATAACTGTATATGCTTACTCATGAGCTAAACTGGGGAGACAGCTTTTAGTATTAACCCAACATCTCTGCATTAGCCCTATTTCCATTTTAGGCTCTACCACATTGACATGGACATTATCTGTATTAAAACCACCCAGGGAAAAGCTAATCTTAAACCACTCGGTATGTACATGGTGATCTTTGTCTCTGCAGTCCTCTAGATCATCTTTTAGAAGCATTATTGGAGCTTTGGAGCAAGGAACATCTGTCTGTTTAATTGCTGGTCAGACCTTGTTAAGCCAACTGGTGGCTGGTGGGAATGAGATGTCTTGGAAGATTAAACACTTTTGTCCATCATATGAGTTATCTAGCTACATTTGTTGATGTTTAAAGTGACATTCTCAATCTGGCTCCAGCTGCCATGCAGGATTGAAAAGGAAACTGAGGTCTTGGGCTTCATACAAGTCCTTTAGGGGCTTTTTGGAGTCTCAATTTTCATAAGTTGAAGAAAAGCAACACAAAAGTATTTCTTCTTTTAATACAAGATGCCCTATGATCCTTAAGTCCTTGATGTCTCCAGCATTGAGGCATGGGGTTTTTTTACCCCAGAGAAAACTGGGGGATTTTTTTTCCTTAACCCTTTAGAATAGTGTCTTCTAAACAAATGTAATAGCTGAGTAATCACACCATGAAAACATGTGCAGCAATTTTGTCTCTGTTTTTTTCTCCATGCAAAACAAACAATAATGCTAAAAATGTGCAAGTACCTTCTCTGTTAAATGCTGGACACTGAAGAGATGTGTCCTGTTCTTTTGAACAGCAGCACTTCCACTGAAG
>VZTY01017908.1:0-31065 GCA_013400935.1 Turnix velox | reverse complement strand
TTAATAGCAACATCAATAGCCTCAGTAATCTATTCCATCCTTTGTTTAATTGGTTCCTTCCTTAATTATTTTCTCTTCTAGCTATTTCTTGGGTAAGCATGGAGGGTGGTGAATGCAGTGGTGAGGGTGTCTGCTGGTTTGAGGCAGCTGTAGGAGGTTCTGTTGGTTCTAAACTCTTTTATTTCTGGGTGCTTCTGAGGCAGTGGGACATGCAGGGATATTTCCCAATGCAGTGTTCTGTTATTTAATATATACACATTTCTCCCAGATCAGAGTTGTCAACTGCTATGATTTAAATAATTTTTCCTTAAGTTACATGATGATGATGGTTCCTGAACTAACCTCACCTTCTCCAAGAAGAGCAGGATCTCTTGCCAATTGCTTTAGTCAGTTTGTGATGAAAAGGTACTGCTGAAGCTGGCAGAGTTGTTGGGTTCAATCTGGGCACATTTCTGCAAATCATTGTCCTGCAGAGAGGTCTCAAACTCAAAAGAGTATGTCATTCCCTTCTTTGCTATTTAGTTTTTCAAGACTAAATGAGACAAGACTTCTTGTCCTGGTGACGTGTGTGACAAGAGCCTTTTTTATGAATTAGGAATTTGTAGACCAACTTCCATTTTTTTTTGTTTTTGCAAAGCTGCTTTAATCTTTTGTTGCTAATTATCTACCAGAGGATGAGGTTATTTCAAACCTGGAAATCTTTTCCTGAGCTATAACATTCTATGTCTGTTATTCCCATGCTCTCTTTTCCACTTGATAGTTTAGAAATTATTATTTGATGTTCAACACAAGCTTAGGGAGTCCAGAATTAATGTCAGGTTGATGGGCACAGGTCACAAAGCCATGGAATGTTTATCAGGCACTGCTGTAGACACAGGAAAATAGACAACTCTCTATTGCTGTGTTCAATCAGAAAAAACTTTTGGACAAAGAATATGTAACATAATGGCCAACGCATTTCTTCACACGGTCACGGTATAGCTTTTTTTTCTCCTCCAGCTGAACACTTCAAAATTTCTAACCAGTTTAATGTCCTTATTACCACTAAACTTGGGAGCTGGTATTGAATCTTTCTTCTCAGCAGAAAGGTAGAAGCAGTTTGAATGGCACCAAGCTATTACTGTAGCTGCCTGGAGGCAGCTTGTTACACTGTACTGCTAACAAGTTCCAAAATCCCTGTCTCCATCACCACTAAAAGAATGTCATGGAAGTGTGGTGTTTTTTTTTAAAGTCAGCACCAACCTAGTCACCAAGGCATAAATACTGCCTTTGGTCTCTATTTTCCAGAACTTCCTTCTGCACAAAGAGATCATCAGGAATCCTGTTAAAATGACTCTCTAGCTGTTTGATATCAGTTGGCAGATGTTATTTAAGTCCTGCAGTTCTGGATTAGACTACTGAAGATCACAAGTTGAAGGCTACAGTGATATGTAGCAAACAAGTTTGGATACTGGTAGTGGTCTTATCACAGTAGTATGGCAGATCACATGGATTCATTTCCCAGAGAAGTGATGAAAAGACCACTTTTCACTCTGTAACACTCTGCCTGCCTTTCCTCTTGAGCTGTTCCAGAAGTAGCACAGCATATCTTCATGCTGATCTACAGTCTGTGCAATTTGAAGCTGAAAAGGATGACTATAATAATCAAGTGTGAATCTACTCTTACCTAAAATTGATGGGGTAATATGCCCAGTAAAATTTTACAGCCCAAGGCCAAAAGTACACTATCTCTCTCTCTTTCCTTCTCTCCGTCTTTTATAGGCTTAATAGAAGTTGCCTCCAGCAATTCCACATATATTAGAGAAGGAAGAAAACACAACAGGCATTGTTTGAGTGTTACAGCACTCCAGGTGTATATGTTCAGACATGGGGAGCTAAAAAGAGGCTGACAGGCATGACTGCAAAAAAGACTGCTGCAAATTACACTTATGATCAGTATGAATCCTCATTGTAAGGTTGAAATTATGCAAAATAGAGAAGAGAGAACAGGGAGAAAAGAGTGGGTTTATGCACAGATTTTTGTTTGCAGTTAGTGACACTGGGATGATGTGATGGAGACAAATCAGTGGACCAGATAATCAAACTTTAGAGGACAAAAAAATTTCTTAATAATAATCTGAATTAATAATCCATTTATTTTGCATGTCATGTAACAGAATAGCAGTGTAATTTGCTGGGCAAATTGTTTTGACTCTGAAAACAGAAGTAGTTTTGGTACTGAATGCAAGCCTAATCAGCACTGGTGTAAATTCCAGAACATCACTGGAGAGATGAGCTAATGTTCTTCCAATTCATATTAATGTGAATTTTACCTGAGGCAGAGTGCCAACTTGAATTCAATGGTTTTGAAGGGCAGCCATCCAAAAAAGAAGTTGCCACTGGAATTCAAAGCAATTTGAGAAAGGAAGATGTTATACACTGATCTCTTTGAATGATTTGAGGTAAAGTTGTACTAGTGTGGAAAGCAAGGTCTGTTTTTAATGGATGTCAAGAACTTCCTCCATTGTCTTCTAATAAATGGAACAGCTCAGTGATTCTCTGGGGGTCAATCTGTGTACAGCAGCAGAGAGCCAAGATAGATTACACATCATGTTGGCTGTCTTTGGTCATAAACATGAGGGCTGCTATGGTGACCACCTGGATATAGTAGTAATATATTTTATAAACTGGTGTGTTCATAGTATTCAGGAAGGGGTTTTTTTGTTTTTCCCATTTACAAATTAAGCAACTAGTACAAGATCACAGAACAAATCTAAACTACTCCAGTTTTTGCATTGCACTTCTTTCAAAGGTTCTCCTTAAGCAGTAGTACTTCTGCTAGGAGTTGATTTTTAATTTGGACCAACCTGTTACACTGTTATATCTCAGTTTCAACTTATTCTGTATAGTCATCTCAGCTGTGGTGCACAGGGTCAGGCAAACTTTCTATTTTTTATTGACTTTCCCACTGCCATAAGAATCAGGACTGAAGAAGGTCCCTTAACTTCCTTGCACATGGGCTTCTTTTCTCATGTCTTTCTAGAGTAAAGTGATTAAAAGATGTTTGCACCATTATTCCCTGTTGATGCATCTTTCAATTAGTACCAGAAATTGGAACTAGGATGACCTTTAGATGTGACATTAACAATGATAGATTGTAGCTCCCCGTCCTATCTATGCAATGAGGGGGTGGAAGCTTTGCAGTATGATTTGGATTAACTAAATCAGGACTTATAATATCCCACTGAATAAATTAGCAGGTGTTAGTAACCTTGATGTCTTCACAAATTCCACTCTAACATACACAATTGTGTGTCAGGAAGTAAATGTCTTTTATCTCCTTGTTTTAAATTCAAATTCAAAAGCTCACCTAATCCAGGAGGCCTCTCAGAACACCTTCATCCTAGTAGTTTGTTCTCATTTTACCACTAATTTTTGGAAGCTTTGTTTCTGTCCTCCAAAGCTCATATCCTCTGGGATATATAGAAAGTTACAAAAAGTGCAGCTTTAGGGAGCCCAAGCTGCCAAACATCATGTTGAGGGAAAAGGAGGAGGGAAGATCTTTGCTAGATGCTGGGTCCAGTGTGGAAGGACTGCCTCCTTCACTGTGAGTTGTGTAGAAGTCATAAAATTACTCCCCTGAAGGAAATTTATATATTGTTTTAAGCTCTTTATAAACTTGGTTTTACAGTAGTTTGTTGGAAAAGAGATCTGACCTTATTGAGGGAGGGGGCCTGAAGGGAGAATGTACTATGTAGAGAAGAACGACTGCCCCATGTCCTCTCTCACTAAGTCCATACCTGCAAGCAGTCTCACAGCAGTAGTATGGCTTAGTAAAGGAGCTGAGTAGGGCTCCTCATCCACTGCATCAAGCAGCCAGGCTGCTTCTGGGGTCAGGGATGCCTCTGAATAACATTGCAATGCATCATGCATGTGCAGCAGCTTGTGCAGGTGTGCCATAGGCTTCTCATGACATGACACTGCATTGTGATGTGCACACAGACATTGCCTCTGCAAACACTGAAATCAATCCCAGAGCTAAAAGAGTCTGTCAAACAGTCAGTCTCTGTCATTCAGCACAGGTAACATTTATTTGCCTGCAGCCTTCTGCAAAAAATTAGCCATATTTGGAACTTCTGCTGACAAAGGCGCTGAAATGGAAGAAGGTGGGAGGGAGTTTTATGATGATTTTCAGAACAAGGAATAAATAAATTAAATGAAAGGTCCTTTGCTCAGGGTTGTGGTGCTGTCAGTGTTCATTTTCCCCTTGGAGACAAGAACACAGTACCCCTGGAAAAGCTTTTTAAACATCATGCTGCTGTTGCTCCATGTATTTTGTATGCTGACGCATAAAAAGTTCTTCCTGTAATTCACAGTAAAGTAAGCTTGAAAGAATTTCAACAGAATAGGCTCTTTCCCTTTTAACTATATATGTGAGTAGACTTCTTTTTTATTTTTTTCTGCCTCTGTAGTCATCTCTGGAAAGATTAAAATTCACATGTTATTTCTTGGGTTTTGTACATTTTGATTTGTTATGGTGCTGTTGTTTACCAGAATTCAAAATGCCTTTTTTTTGGTATAAAAACTGAAAGAGATGTTTGGCGTCCATTTTTATATTTATAATATTTATTTCTTCAAATGCATTAGAAGACCAATGTGGGAATATTTTTAAAGTGAAATAATTTACAGTATATGCTTTATTGTATAGCATATAAATTTTAATGAGTCTGGGGCAGTAAATGTTTGAAATTCAATTACAATTCTCACAGTTGTCACTGCCTTCTGGATTGTCTGTTACATCTGGATGAAAAGGAGTAGTTAAATCCACCAATATGTTTAATAGACCATAGGTTTAGAAGACCTGCATGCCCTCTGGTGGAAGTGATCCTTAACAGACTATTATAGATTGATTCTCGAGGCAGTGCTGACCTGCAAACAGGCACACTTTTAGATATACTTAGTTATTTAATTATGTTTCTCCACAGCAGAGATTAACTAGTAGGAATGAAAAGACTTCCTGTGAAATATTATTTTTTCATGATTTTCATTACACTTTGAACCCTCATTCTTCTTCAAGCTCTTTCTTGACTTTTTAAACTTACTGCTCCACTGAGATCTGTGCTGTGTATTGAAAAGTGTCTCATTATTGATGTAGGTTTCATACATAAAAATTTTACATTGCTTTTTAGGAAGTTTACAGGTCCGATACAAGTCGAGTAAGGATGGGCTCCTCATTTTCACCATTGACTCTGGTAATTTTGCCAACCGAGAGCTGCACCACGTGAAGATTAACAGAGAAGGCAGAGAGCTCATCATTCAGGTATGTCATAGCTTATATTGAGTGTTAAATACTATTTCATGCCATAAATCAGCTCAGTGATTTCAATGCCTACTTGCCAGCAGGAGGCAAGGGTTTCACATCGATTTGGTGCAACTTAAACTGGTCTAGCAACAGAGCAGCCTGGTAGGTCAGACCAAAGCTTTATGCAGATCATGCTTCAAAGAGTGTGCATGATGTTTTCTGATGGGTGATCTTTCCCTTGTCTCTGGCAGTCTATGAATTAGAAAACACCACTTGCCAGAAGGCCCTCTGGACCATAGGGGGGCGGTTTTGGAGCTTAGGGGATGTCTGTGTGACGTGTAGTCCCTGAGGAAGCAGTCTGACTAGGTCACTGAAAAGGGAGAAAAACAGCTTAGGAGGGAGTACCTGGGGATGCTTTTTCCTTAAGACTATGTGCCCCAAGGGAGAATATGTCTCCAGCTGCCTTATCCTCTGAAGTAAAAAGAGAAGCTGAGGAAATGCAAGGTGTAGCCACCATGGGCATGACAATACCCTGTCCCTTTACTAGGAGAAGCCACAGTGCATGTGGCAGCCTCATGAGAGAGAAGAATCCTCCTCTGCCTTGTTTCCCTGCATTGGCTTTTTGTCCATGGCAGGGAGAAGGAAACGATCTTACTACACCTTCTGCTTACCTTCTGAGGTTAATGTCCATATTACAAAGTGAATTGGGTAGGTTGTTTGGGAAGATTGATGGAGTCTCCAGAGAAGACATGTATTAAGCAATAGAATAAGAAGGAAACAGAAACAAAGGGGGTGTAACCATTTTCTTTCCTCCATGGGTGGTAAAATAATACTATAGTTAGTGCACAACTAGGGTGGGCAAACATGATTATCTAGGAAAGAGGCTTATGCTAAAAGTCAGGGTTTCCCTCAAGTACCAGTCTGTAGTTTTCTTCCATGCAGATCTAATTCTTCATAATACATTTTTAGAGAGGCCTCCTTTGAGTGTATTCTGAAGTGACTAGACATGGATTTTGGTAAGCAGTTGGGTTTCAGTGTCAAACATTTTAAGCTTTTCTGCAGGGAAATTTTCTTCAAAGCCCTTTATGTGACTATTCTGGTGTACCTTTCAGCTTCTCGTGCTAAAATCAAAGCACATTCACTTTGCTATCTTTAGAAACTGAATCACGCTTGAGGGCAGAATTAACTGATTTGCAGCTGAGAGCATTCCCAGAAGTTGCAGTACAGAGAGATCTGGGGGTGTCTGCATGCTGTTGTAATGAACTAATTTTATTGACCTCTTCCAGGTTGATCAAGTTCTCAAGCTCAAGCACAACTTTTCTGAGATAGATTTTAAGGCCATCAAATCACTCACCTTGGGCAAGGTGACAGGTAGGCTCTAATAAATGTATTCCTGTTGTTATCGTGCTGGAGTTAATCTGTGCCATGTATTGGGTTTTTAATAGGTTTGGGGTTTTGTGTGGAGAGTTTAGCTGTAATAGCCTCAGCATTCCAGTACTCCTGTGTGTTTTGGCAAAAATTCAGCAGTTTTACTTGTTTGCACTGATAGCAATATTATCTTATCCCTTTGCTCCCCCCAGTAAAGTGATTGATACTGCCTAAGTAGCTGCACAGGGTGGCATCTTAGCCTAAGGATATAATTTTGGTGACTATGGCTTGCTCCTCTCAAGTCATCTTTGCTGTTTCCTAATGACAAGAACAGGACTGTGAGCCTTCCTTCTCTCTAATCTTTTTTCACTTCATTCCTTCCCCATTTGAATTCTGAAAGGAATATTTATATTGCATACAGCACTGAGGCTACAATTCTGCATGCTTTGTGCGTGGACCTTCTTCATCTTTACCACTCCACACCACAAAGCCATTACAAAATGAGGAAAACTCTGCCTGAAATTTGAAGAGTAGAGCTCTGTTTTGTTTCCAGTGATGTTATATTACTTAATAAGAGTCTTATTAATTCCCACTAAGATTCTAAATAATTCCTTGGCTGTAGACATTTTCGTCCTTTGTTAGAATTGGACCTCTATATCAAGCCTGAAAGCTGTTTTACTATTTAAATTTTATATATATATTTTAGTAACACCCGAGACCTGCCATACTGGTAGATAAAAGAAACTGAAGACATCCTCGTGTCTACTTGTGCAGTATAATTGTATATAATGATATTAGTACATTCTACATCTCATTTTATTAAGTAGAGTAAGGACAGGAACTGATTTCCCTCTAAATTATATTTAATATTTGCTCAGAATGTGTCAGTCTTCCAAGCTTTTGAGTTTTAAGGGCCTGACACTTTTCAGCCCAAGTCAGAGCTAAGTGAAGAATCTCATCTTGTCAGCAGTCAGCTGTAGTGCTGAAAATCTAAAAGAACATTTCTCATCATGATTTTGGCCAAAAGCTTCAGTTATAGATACCAAATCAATAAACCAAGGTTTTTCTAAACAGCAAGATGGAACACAGCACAAAGACCTTCAGACACATTGCCACATGCTGACAAAGTAGGGCTCAACACCATGGAAATAAATAGATTTAGTCACAAAAAATGTGATTAACATTACATGTGCAAGGTTGTTGCAAAGCCAGAAAACCACAATGCATCTCCAGATGTCTGTCATTCAGTTCTCCTGAACACCACAGACTTGTCTCCAGACAGCTTTAAATGGATATATCTTTCTGTTATTTTTGAAACCTCTTCCTCACCAGATTTTCTTACAATAACTATATTAACCCATCTGGAGCTTTGGAAAAATGTGCTTTTTATATAATGAGTTTTTAAATAATAATGATTCTCCCTTCCACTGCCCTGCAGTCACATTACACTTCCTTTTATCTAAAGGTATTTAAACTCTGGTACTTTTTCTGCTTGTCAAATCTACTATATTTTCCAATGGGTGCCCTACACCAAACTATGAATTCCAGGGAAAAAAACCCTCTATTTAAAGCAAGGGAGGGTCACCTGGAATTCAGAACACAGGGACATTCACTCTGCCACAGACTGCTTGAATGACCTTGGGCAAGGCATTTATGTGCAGATATAAAGGTAAGCAGGTATTTTATTCCCTCTGGACTCAGTCTGAGCTTTACTATCTCTGTTCTATATCTGTAAAGTATGGATCATAGAACATCCCTACATCAGATTGGTGCTATGAGGATAAAAGCATTAAAGGCAGCTGTATGGGGCCATATAGCTGCCTTTGAAAGATCAGTCTAAATACAAATGTGGTTTTGAAGACAAGGGACTAAAAAGAATCAGCATTCAAACAGCCAATGGACATTTGTTGAATTCATCCTACTACCCAACAAAAGCAGAAAATATTACTATCCTGTAGTTTGTTGTCACTTTTACTTCACAAATACTGAGGCAAGACATTAAAGGATCCAGCCAAAGCTCAACAGTATCAGTGGGAATTTTCATGTGGACTATTGTGAGCACTGGATTCAGGCCATAAGAGGGTCATACACTTTATGACAAAGCCTCAGTGAAATCTTAACCACAGTCCCAGTTCATTTACTTTAAGTTCTTCCAGACATCATACTGCTGTATTCGACCACATGAAGTCTATTGGCAATCTGACCTACCTGTGAAGTTGGCTCTGCTTTGAACAAGGGATTGAACTGTATGACCTTCAGAGATGTCTTTCAACTTAAATTATTCTATAATTCTCTGATCTTAGAGAAACATTTGCATATGTTTAGGTCTTATCTAGAAAAAGCTGCTATCCCAATGGAAAATACCATTTATTTGTTTTGGGGTTGACCTTAAAACTTTGAAAACCTTTTACCATACTCCAACACATATAACTCTTCCACCATCACTGTCCCTGGAAAAATAATCACTGATGGAGAGATGGGAATCTCATAACATACTTGCTTCTTGACTACTTAATCTTTATTTAATATTTATCACTAGCTTTGCAGTGATAACAGAGTAAAGTGGTAGACTGAAAGGAATTCAAGAGTCCACCGAAGAGAAAGATTTCTTTAGCACATGTTAATGCTGACCCAATTTATTTGTGTCTTTCAAACTCATGAATTAGCAAACCTTCCCATAATTGATTTTATCTGTCTCCTGAGAAAAGTGTGTACTCTTGTGCATGTCATTACTGCTTCCTCATGCATGCTTGCTTTTTCTTATAGATTATATTTTGAGCCCATGCAAAATTACAGAGGGTTGGCTGTGTTGTGACAGATTAGAATTCAAATGTCAAAAACTGTGACATGTAACAAATGTCACATTGCAACTCCAAGCAGTACTTCATTTTCAATGACAAACTGTCTTCAAGAAAACATACTAAATGCATGTCTAAAATTATCTAAGCACACATCTAAAGCCACATACTAAAGCAAAATGTATCCATGCACATGGGATGTTTACCAGAGAATTCTGGAGTGTGACTCGTTTGTTCTTTGATTACTTCTTTCCAAATTCCAAAGCCTTTCCGTAACAAAGCTCCTACTTCTCATTTATGCAAAGCTTAGTTTGATAGAAGACTCCTGGAGTTGTCCCTTAATTTGATTTCTTACAAAAGCCTTCAAAAGTGCTGTACCATAGGTTTTTCAAACTGCTGTACCATGAAAAAGGAATTCATTATGTTTTAGAATTTACCTTTTGCACATTGGGGCAGAACAGAGTGATTTAGATTGCCTGCTGTCTAAAACATACAACAAATCCACCTTTTGTGTCAGACCTAAGAAAACAGAAAAGGCTGAGAGTAGGGATGCTTACAAAGGGCTTTATAAATTCATCAAAGATGGCAAATACTGTAAATCAGTATTTTAGTTTTATTTAAGCCTTCTTATAGAAACTGGAAAACAGTTCTTTGTTTGCTTCATAACCCTCCTGCCAAAGTCTCATTAAAAACCTGAATGCATCCAATTTCCACACACTTTAAGAACAGGAAATGTGAACCTCTATAAGGCCACAGTTATTCCAGTGGCAAAGTTTATTCCAGTTTCTTTTTTTCTCTTTGCTTCTCTCTTTTATGCACTTAAATACAGCCCAGAGGCTGTCCCTATGGCAGCTCTGCAGACTGAGCATCTCTCCTGTAAGACCACTTGGAGAACAAATGCACACCACACATTGCTTTAATGAGAAGCAAATTCTTCCATGTTATAATTTCATTAAGACATTCAAGCATAATAAGAAATATTTCTTGTCTAATTTCCTCTGATTACATGACACAACTGCTCAAGAAGTTGAGTATGAAAAAAATTGTGTGATTTAGGCTCATTTTGAGATTTCTCTGTATTTTCTTATAGGCAAAAGACTTAGGTAATTTGGGTAGTTATGTCAGATTTAAGAGACAATCTATTTTTCTCCTAAATCCTTTTGGCTGAAAGGTTGTAAAAATCACTGTATTTGAATGATACTGGACTAATTTAACTTTATTTTAAATTTTATCATTTCACTCTTTTGAGCTTTGAAAATAAATTTGAAAAACTGGGGATCCTTATTTTTCAGTGTCAATGGAGTATTTCCAAAACTTTCAGTGATAGAAATTTTGTCATTATCAGGTAATTTTAAAATCTTTGAGCAAGATTTGATAATATATATGTGTGCATTTGCATTTTTTTTCTTGTTTGACTGGCCTAGATATAAGGTCCATCATGTTACAGACCTCTGAGCAGTATAAATTTCAATTTTTGGAAAGCAAATAAATGAGAACTTGAAGGAAAGAGCAGGTGGCTTCTCTGTCCTTCACTGACTTTCACAAACAGTCTTTGATACTGAAACATTTGGAACTAAATAAAAAACACCTTTGTACTGGCTCTCTTTGTGTGAAATGTAAATGAACACAGAGCAACAGATAAATTTATTGCATTGTCTCATTTTCAAGCTGGAAAAGAGCATGGAGATACTTGTTTTGGGTTTGATTTAGATAAAAAAAAGATAGTTTTGCTTTTGGTTTTATTAGTGGAGTGGGGTTAGCAGAATGAGAGCCTGGCTTATAACTAGGAGGATTCCAAGAAACTCCAATTATAAAAATATAGTGAGGTGCATCAGAAAAATAAAATGAAAGATAAACTCTTGAATAAGGATGTTGCATTATGTTAGTAAGACTTTCAATGATAGGTTGCAGGAAGCACGGACAATAGAAAGCAGGGTCCTTCACTTACAAAATGGAGGAGGTGGCATGCCTTGAATGGTCCATATGTGTGAAACTGATGTTAACAGATACAAAAAAAGTTAAAGAGGATTATCCCCAGAATGCTGAAATAATCAGTGCTGCAATTTTTACTGTTTATTATTAATGTTGTTATTAACACTTGTTAAATATTGTCCAGACAGTAGAGAACCTGGATGAGGAAAGAAGCATGATGGTTAGCTTTTGTGCTAACTGGATTCAATGTAAGTAGAATTGTAGGGGAAGGACTGGGGATGGGAACCTACCTCATGGATCAGGCCAGGTAGAATTTGTAGGCTGCTGAAGGGGAACCTAAGCAGTTAAGACTGGAGGAAGAGAAGTAAAAAAGATGAGTAAAGCAAAAAAAGATTCATTTTTTAAAATGCCTTCCTAGAACAGATAATTCCTGGAGTGTTTCTCTATTTTACTGCAGAGAGTTTGTCACTGGATCCTGAAGTTGCAAAGGCAAATGCCTATGGTTTCATTGGCTGCCTGTCCTCTGTTCAGTACAACCATGTTGCTCCCCTGAAAGCTGCCTTACGACATCCCAGCATTGCTCCTGTGACTGTCAAAGGTTCCTTGACTGAATCAAGCTGTGCATCCATAATGGAAGCTGATGTGAACACAGTAACCACGATATATTCCTCATCAGGTATGTCCTGCCAAGAGATCAATGGGGAATTTAAACCACAGCATAGAGTGAGGTTTCCTTCCTCTTTGCTGTCATTCAATTGTTATAATATGAATATTGGAACTGGGAAGTTACTTTATTCTTCTCAGGAGCAGTGGGGATGAGCATTAGGATTAGCCAAGTCCCCTCTTAAAGTCATTGTACTAAACTAAAGGTGAGACTAAGTTCCTGGATTGCCAAAAACATAACTAGAACAAACAAAAAGGTCCATTCCTGTACACTTTAGGTGGCTACAGTGATGCAGATCTCAAAGGAGAACATAACTGTTACACAGATTGCATATCCCAGTGGTGATGAAGCAAGAGGAGTCATGCAGCAAACAAGTCAAATTTGTTCCCTCTGAACAAATTCTCCTTGTAGAAACCCCTTGACACTTGCCTGTGACTTCCATTGAATGCTTGTGTTTTATTTTCTCAGGATGAGGAGAAGCAGAGCTACTTGAGCAGTACTCCCAATAATTTATCTTTTGCCATCCTGAAATAATCTTTGGGGAATCTTAAGTATTTTGCATATATGAATTAGTATGCAGAGGAGATTCGTAGAAGCTGGAAGTGTTGTCACCAGGAGCAGGAGAAATCAAGTTACTGCTCTGGTTTACCGGTGGATGTGGCAGAATTCTTAATGACCAGAAAGGAGTCCAAATTATGAGCTATTCTTTGCCCCTTGACCTATCTCTTTTCTGATAACTAATAAAATTCTAATTTAGATTGCAATATGATTCCTTTGACATCTGTACTTGCATCAAATCCCCATTTCTTCCAGCTTCTGTCTCAGATATTCTGCAGAAAACAAATGATGCTATTAGCATTCTGCATAGGGAAAAGGGCTGCTGATTACTCTGTGGAGAGCTGCTGCCAGCATGTGTGGGCTTCTCCCCACCCCCAATTTTCTCTTCACTGTCCAGATTTGTCTAAGGTATCGAGCAGGGCACACAAAAGAAATGTGTCTCATAAATACCAAATGGCCAATGATAATAAAAATGTTAATTTCTTCCTCTGTGATCTGTCACCTCAGTGACCTAGATGCAGAACATAGGATAGGGTAGAGTGGAGCATCTTTGGACTTAAATATTTGAAGTTTACACTCAATTGCACTCAATTGTCAAGGTTAAGCACGGTTACATCAGAAATTCAGAATTATCATAAAAGCTCATTCCTGTCTTTGCCACTCTCTGCTTTGAAATATTATTTCTTCCCAAAATGATGAGTTAACTGACACTACTGCCTCAGTGTTCACACTGGATTTGATTAAAGCCTGAATAAGATCTTTGGAAGAAGTTAGTTCTGAAGACTTCTTATCTTTATATATTATAGTAAGAGCACTGGATAGTAGATTCTTGTTAAAAAAAAAATCCAATTTGTACCAAATTATACTTTGTATAGATCTTCTTGAGAATTGCATTTATACATAGAAAGGATGTATTTCAGCAAAAATAAAAAGACAGAGTTAAGGATTAACTTTAAAATTCACTGCTCATATCTCAATTCATCAGTTCCCAGTTTCTCATTATTCCATGTCTGAGAAGAAAATAGAATTGCAAAGTTGACTGTGTGCATCTGTGTCAATTTTCTAATGCACAGATACAACAAAAAGGCCTCAAGGAAATCTCTCTTTAAATGTGTGGAAAAAGATTTCTATATTTATAACTTGAAAATAATTGAAGTTCTTTCCTTCAGAGCAGAATACTTGTTTTCTGCAAGAAAGTTTCCTAGCAGACAGATGCAAAATAAAATCCATTCACTCACAGCTCAGTTATGCATAAACACTCTTTCTTATTAGGAAACACAAAATCAAAGGTAGCTTACTGTGGTTTTGATATTTAACAAAGACCTACAAATCACCTTCTTCGTTACCAAGGCAAGTGTAGAGGTTCTGATATTCTAAATTCTACAGTGATGGCATAATAAATATTGTTTTATATATATATTAAAATTTTGCAAATGCCAGAGCAGACTGTGCCATGTGAATGGTGAGGTCTTGAGCTCCCTGTCTACTCCAGCTGAAGAGCAGGTCTTTATCCATTTAAATTAGGAAATGCCAAAGACTTTAATGAGACAAAAACTATACAAAAAAATTTTGCTACTGAAAGGCTGCTCACACAGGTCAAGTCCCTGTCTCACTGTTCTACTTGCACTGGATCTGATATTTCCAGACAAGGAGGAGGTGACCAGGGAATGTGCTTGGATAACCTTGTCTGCAGCAGCTAGGAGATGGTAGACTCCAGGATTCCAAGAGAAAGATTGAAAAGCAGAAAGAATGTTAGCAACCTCAAAATTTAGAACAACTTTTTACTTGGTGGTGAACCTGCTTGGAAGCATCTCTGGTGAGAAGAGGCAACCAGGAGAGCTGGTTCAAGGATCATCACCTCCAAGGTTGAAAATGATAGATTTTCTGTTAATTGAGATGGAGCAAAGGTTGCAAGAGGCCCAGAGAGGTTGTGAAGTCTTTATCCTTGGATATATGAAAACTCAAATAGATGCAGCTCTGCGAAACTTAATGTGACAGATTTTATTTGAGTAGATTTTAACTAGTTGTTTTCCAGAGGGGCCTTCTGAATTCAACAATACTTCCAAGTGAATTCCAGGGAGTCACACTCTAATGCCATCATTTTTATCTAAAAGGAGGAGGATGTCCTTTTAAGATCTCATATGAGACACAATATTGGTTTTCCTTGGCTTCTGAGCTTACTGTGTTCCCACTGGAGATGGTTCTGCTGTCACATGCCATCTGCTCCGTTGTAAAAAACTCTTCTTGCCTTGTATCCTGATTTCATTTCTCAGGCAAAACATAATTCTGAAGACCTATATCTGTTGGGCTCCATTCTGAAAATTATATCCAATATTTGTTGTACTTTATTTTTAGTGCTTAAATTCTTATAAAAGTTGCCAAAAAATATTGGAGCTTTAATAGCATTTAGTGTCTGATCTTATATAATCTTTTAGGCATTAATGGCTCTTATGTAACTTTTAAGTTAGAAATTTAGTTTCATGCTTTTTTTCATGCATAGTTGATGACCTTTCAAGACTCTGCTTGACTAATGCCATGCACCATATACCAGCTGGTGATTTTTCTCACGTTCAGCAAAGCTCATGTTCAACAGATGGGAATTTTTATTGCAACTGGATTTCACTGGTGCCCACTGAGGGCTGGGGTAGAAAATACCACACCAAATTTCCTCTGTC
Source organism: Turnix velox (assembly GCA_013400935.1). Classification (NCBI taxonomy): domain Eukaryota; kingdom Metazoa; phylum Chordata; class Aves; order Charadriiformes; family Turnicidae; genus Turnix; species Turnix velox. Next base: position 15,789 of record VZTY01017908.1, on the reverse strand, counting down.
TGGGTCTAAAATAATGATTATTCCCCTTTTCTAATTTGTGGAAAGTAATAGGGCTATCACGGTGTCCCTCTTGATAACCATGCTAGAATATCTGTAGGTTCTCTTCCTCTGTTTATCTAAATAAAATTTTTAAAAGCCTAAATTACTAATTTTGACTTGTGTAACATCACTGTAGGCACCCAATATCTCAGCAAGGGGCCTCTTTCAATTAGATCTTAACTAGATTATTCAAATCTGTCATTGGCAATTACCACACATATTGGTAATGAGTGTACTGGAGCCCCTTTTGTGACTGTAGCTCAGTTAATGAACTGCAAATACAGAGAACTTTTCAGTATCATTGTGTCTGATGAAAAATTCTTCGACCTTTAAAACTGGCAGTGGAGTTATGTCTCTTAAAATATGAAAGCTTCTTTGAGGCTGATGCCTTCTGTGCATCTTTGGGGCTAGAATCAGTGACATAGAGAATGTGGAAAAAGTTCCCCTTTTATGAACTTGAATAACCCAAAGCCACCATTCTTACAAACGCAACACTTCCTGATACACAACTGTGAAATTGTTGATTGTTCCAATAAAAGAATATCTTCTTGAGCAGTGAGAAACCAAAATGAGCCTGAGGCAGCTACTAAGGCAATGATGTTCAATTACAATAATCCTTGAATGACCAAAATTCTTGGTTAGGGCTCCACTCCACCTCTTGCACTGAAAAGATCAGTTTGGAAAAGTACTACCACATACAGCAGAGATAGTCATCCATAACTCCCACATACAGCCTTTGTATGGTAGCCTGGAGGCTTGTAAAGGAGAAAAACACAGATAGGGATCACCTTAAAGGAAAAGTTGATCTGGGAGGAAAAATATGTGAAGGCTCAGAAAAGCTAGATTGAGCTAGCAGTAGAAAAGACAGCATTTTCTGAAACATACAGGACTAAAGCAGATACACTGCCATAACTCCACTAACTTAAGGGAGGGTTTGCCCTCTCAGGTGTGAATTTGAAGCTGACAGCATGCACTGCTTTGCTCAGTGTTTCCAAAGCAGTCATTTGTAGTTAAGGTTCAAGATTTCTCCAGCACTGAGAAGCCTTTAACGTATGAAAGCATTCTTGATCCCTCTCTGTCTTGAATCCAAATTGAGCACTGCATTTCTGCAATAGAGAGAAAAACAACCCTTCCAAGAAACTATCCCAAGCAGACTTTGCTTGTCTATATTGAATTCAACTGTTATATCTGCATCTGCAAACATGGGTCAGAGACTCATCTTTCTTATTGCTGATTTCTGATATTTTTTCTTAGGTATCAAAGAAAAAAACCCACAATTTAAAAAAATCATTAATGAGAATAACACTCTGACTGAGAAAAGCTCCCTATGGGCTGTCTAGTTCAATAACTCTGTGATTCTACCAGGACACTGAGAGATCACTTTCAGATGTTAGGATGAGCCTTTGTTTCCTTTTAAAGACCTGTAGCATACTTTGCTCCTGAAGTTTTAGAAGAAAACTGCTTTGCTAGCTCACTTCATTTTTAGAGAGCTTTCTGGTTAGATTCTTCAATTCCCCAAATCACATCCTTTGAAAACAGATGAGAATTCATGAGGGTAAGATGATGTTTCTGTCTAAGCCTCAGAGAAAATAAATACAATTGATACAGAAAATAAGTCCTGTTTTCTTTTACCAACTGCAGATCCTTTTGGGAAGACGGATGAAAGAGAGCCTCTCACCAATGCAGTCAGAGCTGATTCAGCTATGATTGGAGGTAACTTAATTTTTAAGAATTACAATTGAAAAATAATTCTCTCAAGGCAAGCATATATGGTATTTTGAATTTGGTGCCCATAAATTCCAGTTCAAGTTTTTGTAATCTAATTTAGGTCTAGTGTTTGCTGTATTTATTAGCATATAACTGTATCAAGCTACCTAGACAGGCACCTGCATTATGGATTAAACAAGTAGTGATGCAGCACATGTTGTTGGATATTACCCCAGAAAAGGCAGCATGCATCATCAGGAACCTAAGTCTTCTAAAGTGTAGCTGAAGTCTGTTTACCTACCTGTTTGAGCAGAAGATTAGGATAAAATGACCTCCAGAGATCCTTTTCAACCTCAGCTACTTACTGATTCTCTGTGGTTATGGGATCTAGTTAACTAGTGGTTGTTTTGCTTCAGCACACCATTAACATATCCTGTATTCCTGAGCCCTCTCCTTGCAAACTAGTGGTGTTAACTCATTAGGTCATATGGAAGCATTTATATACCAGGGAAAGTTGTCCTCATAGCTTCATGTATGGTTTTCATTTTCCTTTAACAACCCAGAAGGCAACTTATCTCTGTTTATTTTATAGGATGCCCCCATAGGAAGCTGCATTTGATAATATCTAGAAGCTATAAACCAAAGTGTGTAAGACTCATGCAAGGTTTCCAGAGATAACATATAACAAAACACGATGGAGCAGGAATTTTTATGAGCACACAGATCTATTTTTTTAAAGCAAGCACACTGATCCAACCTGGCTTCCAGTGAAATTGGCATTTGACTGAAATTAGGTGGTCGGTTCCATCAGTGCCTGCTGCTTAAATCTTACTTAAGGTGACAAAATAGAATTAACAACTACCAGGGAGATTATAATAGAGGAAGATGATTGTGTACAACTGAGATGAACTGATATATCATATTCACAGGCTGTTGTACATTGGTAGTGTTATTTTTGAGATAACTCTCTCTATCCTTGCCTTCAGGTGTAATAGCAGTTGTGATATTCATCATCTTTTGCATCATTGCCATCATGAGCAGATTCCTCTATCAACACAAACAAGCACATCGAAGTAGCCAGACAAAGGAGAAGGAATACCCTGAAAACCTTGAGAGCTCTGTTAGGGCTGATATTGACTTGCAGAACACAGTGAGCGAGTGCAAACGGGAATATTTCATCTGATGGACAATGCAATTTCTTCTTACTCTTCACTTAAGTTACCTCCCTTCCTTTATTACTTTCTTCTTTCTTTTCTCCTCTTGTATTTTTTTTTAAGCATTCATTTTTTTCTACCTTCTTTTTCATTTGGAAAAGATGGCTCTGCACAGGAAACACTGGACAACAATCACAGTACCTCCTTCTCTGCAGAAGAACCTGGCAGCCACAGTTACTTCTGCAGTTCAAGAGACCTGTTATCCCACCCTGCACAAAATGATACACTCCCCCAGTTTCTGCAATGGGTTCCTGGATGTTCCAAGGTCTCTGCATTTATTTGTGCTTTTCTCAGGAGCCATTTAATTTATCACTTTTACACTAGAGCTGGACAATGTAAAGTAGAAGTAAAGTAGCTGAACACATAGCTCTACAGGTACTGGGACAGGATAGAGGGATAGAATGAGACCAGAATGGCTAATGAATTTATACAGGTTCATTTACAACAGACATAAAGAAATGGCCAAATTCTCAAATAATATGAAATAATATATATTTATTGATTTCAGTGGTTTTACATTAATCTGTACCAGTTGAGAAGCTGGTCTGAGGTAAGGAAAAATAAAATCATCCTCATTAAGCTCCTACTCCCAACCTCCTGTCCTTTTACTGTAACTTTTAGGCTTATCAGTACTTTTCCAATGATATATATACCAACAATAAATGTCATTCTTGTGCATCTCTTTCACCTTCATCTCATATGGCTGGCTATGTAGACCCAAAAATACTCTAGCATAACTCTAGCTGAAGCATGGAAAATAGTAGCTTGAATCTCCAAGGGTTTTTAGGAAGCTGCTAGGACATAGATGGTCTATATTGGTCTGAAACATTTGAAGTGCAACATATAACCATTCCTGCCATATGGAAGGTTAAAGGCTGTTGCTGCTATGGTGAAGTACACAGACAAGAAAAAACAAAAATAGTCTTAAACACGAGTCACAACTTCCAACAATTCCATAGAACCAAAAATGCAACCACTAAATAACCCCCCAAAACTGCATGGAAGTTTGATTGGTATTTGGAAAAACTGAGAATATCTTTTCCAAAGGTATATAGAGAGGGGACTGATGTCACATCTGAAAAGGTTAATATTAATCAACCATGTTCATAAGGAAGAACATTAGCTAAACAAGTTTTATAAGATCACAAGTACTTTACTTTTAGTTAATCTCTTCTCCCATTTTTGTGAAGCCTTCTGTCTTTCCCTGATTATGAATAATTCTGAAGATGCAAATCCCCCTTTTACATGTGTTGCATGTTCTCAGTGTGAGGCTGACCTGCTTTTCAGCCACAGACATCCGAAGGGTAATAAACAGAGAAGTCCCAAGGGAGGTTTTTCACACCCTACTTATATCTGTGTGACATGCTGCCTTCACAGACTGCGAGGTCTGCAGGTTTCCAACAGCCCCTAAATCAATTCAGCAGATAAGAAAAAAATTTCATACTTAGTGCATTAGTTCTGAGAAGAATTAACTCTGGGTAATTAATTGTATTACTGAATCTCCCTCTTTGCCCCCTGCATTCTTTCTGCAGTCATCCTGGCATTTCTGCATTGTGAGCCTTTTTTTATAGATTATAATCAAAGAATCACAGTATGAGATAGTAACCTTCAGCAAACTACAGATGAGATTACTCATGCAACAGGTGCTGTTTTTTCAGGCAGTGCTTTGCAAAAGTATGTAGCTGGTAATTTTTTTGATGGGAGGAAGGGACATACAAGGAAAAATAAATGACAGTGTAGTATGGTGTTTCTTCACAGCTTCTTTTGAAAGACATTATGGGAAGTAGTGTCCAGGGAAGAGAAAGCAATCTTTGAATGATATCATTCACACACACATGAAGAGGAATATGTATACCCAGGCCCATAATCACATCTCTGACCAAGCAATTATATAAAGCTTTTTATATTGAATTATTATTGGTCCCATTCTTCCTTAACCATGGTCAACAACAGCCTTTTAGCTTCATGCTGGCTGTCTGCATGATACATGATTTCTCAAGAGTGTTCCTGCATGATGAGATGTCTAAAGATGGAGTCATTAGCTGTGTTCCCTGTACATTATCTTGGCAAAACAATCATATTTTTTCCTTCTGTCCATCTTTCCTTTGCCCAGTTTAATCTGTTCTGTTGGGACAGGAGGGAAGAGAGGAATAAGAAAGCATACAGGCTCCTCTGCCCAGGTCTTTGTACCCGAAATGGACTTTGTACAAGACATATCTGAAGTCCTAACTTGACTGGCTTTATGGAGATTGGGATAGGAAGGGGGGAAACCACAACTGTGTTTTTTTATCTAGCCAAATGCACTGAAACAAGTGGTAATTCTGCTGTCCTACATGTTAGTTTTCAGGAATAAAATTACTACAGAGTGCAACAACAAAGGGCAAAGCAGCTCGAGCAGTGGAGTAGCTGGAAAAGGGAGACTGAGCAATGAAGCAGAGTCCTCTCATTCCTCAGCTACTTTCAGTACTTTCAACCACCTTAGGGCCTGATTCTTGAAGATGCTGAGCTTTCTTAAGGAGGGTTAAGAACCCATCACCAAATGAGTGATAGTGTCCCTTCCTATCTAGTTCACCTGTTTTCTTTTCCTCTCCTTTGTTCTTTAACATGTGGGGCTTTCAAATTAGTGGCAAGAGGCAGAGGGACTTGTGTTACAATTCTGACCAAGGTTACAGTTTTTCTCCTGGCAGTCACATAAACCAAAATGTGAAGAGATTTCATGATCCTCAAAATGTTCACTGGATGTTCAGTCAGAAGGGAGGCTGCACTCCACCTTGAAGATGTAGTCATCTATAAATGGTGACCTGCAAGGGAAAATGGGGACATTAACTGAGTGAATTAGAATTTTGATGAAGGAGATTAGGAAGCAAAAGCCTCCAGAAGGGTTAGCCTGTGGATGTGAGCACTGTTCAGGTCTTTTTCCATGACTTTTTTTTTTTGCCATGGAATGAATTCCTACTTAGCCTGCCAAAACATAGCCTTAATTTTCCTGATGATCTGTAAAGTATTGGAGATGTGCTTCAAACATAGGAGAGGATTGCAAACCTGTTTATAAGTTTATTATAAATCCTAAGTTTATTCTCCAGTCAGATCACTTGAGGTGTCCCTAGTACCCCAGAGGAGAATCCAGGATTGTTTTTCTCAAACAATTGTACTATTTAATAAAATCTTGGGCACAACAGGTGATCCAAAGAATGGTGTTTGCTTAGATACTCTCCCTATTCCTCACTCACTTAGGATGCTTGAGGCACCTTTTTTCTAAACTGCCTGCCATTCCCATTGCAACCCCATTTTCTTCCTGATTCACTGATCATTACTCTCTTCATGGATTTCAGTCTCACAATCCTAAAGAGTTTCTGTCTGATAAGATTTCTGCATGGAAAATGATGTACTCCTTTTTGCATGCCATAGCCCTTTACAGTTCCTTCTTGCATCATTTAGGCAAAGCATTTTCTGACATGTTTTGTTATTGCTACCAATGTTGAGAATGTGTATTACTGAGGAAGAAAATTGTTTCTGAGGTAAAGCTTAATTACACCCTATTACACAGAGGAGTACTCAGGCACCCAGGACCCCTCTAGGAAATTTCAGATAGAGGTTAGAAGAGCAGGCAGGAACATTTTTTACCAGGCATCCAGCCATTAATATCTCTGTGAGTTTTGCAAATGAAATATTTAGCATAGACCTTTATATTAGATAATAGCAAGAAACGTTGACTTGCACTTTGTGGAAGAAACTGCTCCACATACAGTTTTAATCCTGCAGAGATACATCACAGATGAGTTTAGCCTCTGATTGCCCTAAGCAAGGGGAGTGATGATCTCCTGCAGACTGGGGTTGACATGTATGAATTCAAGTCAGGACCTTATATTCATCATCCCTTACTGCTGTCAACAAGAGTTGCATTCACTTGCAATTGTGTGTGTGTCTTCTAGCAGACCTGTAGCTAAAACTTGGTATAAGGCAATGAACTTCAGCTCCACTCAAGACCATGACATAGCTTAAGTCACCTTCAGGAGTTTCTGGAAATATGTGTGGGGGGGAAGGGTAATCTGTGGGTCAGATGTTGTCAAGCAACTTGGTAGCCCACCAAGTGACTTTGGAATGGAGTTTACTGCTGGGCAGACTGCAGTGAGCTATATCCTGTTGAAAAATTGAAGCATCCTAAAAAGCAAAAAAAATAAAGGAGGAAAAAAGGCAAAAAGAAAAATTGAAAAATTGAAGCATCCTAAAAAGCAAAAAAAAATAAAGGAGAAAAAAGGGCAAAAAGAGAAATTGAAGCATCCTAAAAAGCAAAAAAAAGGAGACAAAAAAGGCAAAAAGAGCAGTTTCACAGGCTGTGAGATTAAATATTTAAATAATAAAAAATAGGACCATTCATCATCTTGTTACTTATATAAGTAAATTTCTCTCAAAACACTGCTCATTTCAGTAGCCAAGCAAAACAAAAGTCTTTTTTTTTTTTCTTTCAATTTTCCATCCAAGGGTAATGCCAAAGTCTCTCAGTTACAGTAAAAAGCAAAATGGAGATTTATATTATTCCCCTTTCACTATGAGGTTTTCTAAAGAGAATTCCACAGGACATTGCCTCAGTCCAAGTCAGTTTTGTAGACAATGTAACATGTCTTAATACACTGTCCAGGGATGGAAAAGATTTAGCCTTAGCTTCTTTTGTTTTCTATGGTTACTATTGTACAGAAGAAAAACTTAAGCTGTATATAATGTATATTTAATAAAAAGAGACTTTTTGTATGATTTTGTGTGGAAGACAAATGCCTCCTCCTGTGTTTTTATTTTATCTTCTATCTGAATGGACATTAAAAATTGCTGTTTATAGGGAGAAAAAAAAATTCAGGTGTTTCTATGTTAATTCAAAGCAAACAGATATTAATAAAAGCTGAAGTGCCCACACCTAGGATTTATTGATTTCAGCTGCTGATAAAAGTTATTGCCAGAGGATCTGATCATCCCCCAAAGGGGAGGGCAGTTGTCCAAAAGACCAGATCTCAGTTCATTCCCATATTAGAAGGTTCCAGGCAATAGGAAATGACCAATCTGGCAGAAGATCTCTGTTTTAACCTTCACTTCACAAGAGTAACATACCTAACTACATGGTGGCTGCTGGGTCTCTGCCATTGCTAATCTATACAAAAAGAATCTCTAACACAGAACATAAACTAGTATTTTGTGTGTTATGAAATAATGTGTAATAAAGAGGACAAATGAACAGGATCTGAACGAACAGATTTATTTTCCTGACAACTGAGGATTTATTTCTTTCTTTTAAATTATACTTTCCACCATTAGTCTTGTTTAGAGTCCTCAGTTCACTAAGGTCATCCCTCACCTGAATTTGGAATTTAGACAATCAGAGTTCATTTGTTTTCTATAAACCTTTTCCTGTTAGGTGACTTCAGAAAGACTGATTCATGATACTTCCCATCCAATCCTGGTAACCCAAATCTCAATTTCAGCTTTAGAATGCCTTAGAGGATTGGTTCAAACACAATTTTATCAGTGAGAATCTGTCCATGAATCAGGCTTAGGAGTGAAAGAGCAGGTCTTTTACTCCTTGAAACTAGGAGAATATTCCTACTGGCCTAAGCTTTTGTTGGAGCAGGTACTCAATATTTTGCCCAAGTTGCACAATGAGGCAGTTAGCAGACAGATTCCAGAGGTTATGCTAATGTAATTCATATAATTTAAACCCCAAAGAGAGATCAGATCATCTAATTTAAGCTCCCACAATAAGTCCTATAATCATAGAATAGTTTGGGTTGGAAGGGACCTTAAAGATCATCTAGTTCCAACCCCTCTGCCATAGGCAGGGACACCTCCCACTACATCAGGCTGCTCAGTGCCTCATCCAGACTGGCCTTAAACACCTCCAGGGATTGAGGGGGCATCCACAACCTCTCTGGGCAACCTCTTCTAGTGTTTCACTACCCTACGTTTCCTACAACAAAATTTCTGAGATACCCAGGGCCAGAGTGCCATTATTCAAATATTGTATTTGATTTAAAGCCTTCTCCTTGCAGAGAGGTGAAACAGGTGTCCTACTTTGCAAACTGACTCCATCCAACAGCTGCTACAACTGCACCCATAGCCATACACAGCATCTGCATCACAGACTTCAGTACAATGCTCCTCAGTGTCCTTTTCTACAGTGTGAAGAGTTTTGCAGTGCATGTGTCCACTTTAAACAAATCTGTACATTCCTCACACAGGCACAAAACTCAGCAAAGTCATCAGTCTGCCAAATAACTCCCTGACTTCTTCTTGAATGGCATGAAATCTGGATGAAGTTTCCTCTTGTGTTCTCAGTGGGAAAGGTCGAGAGGAGTTAGCTGTCAAGCATCTGAAGCTTCTGGGTGAAAAACAGATTTCAAAGGGGAACTGCCAGAAGGCAGATTTTTCAGAGGCATGGTGATAAAGGGAGCAGTTCAGGTTTAAAGAGGCAATGAACTAAAAATAGCCCATATAGTTAAAAAAATATTAAACAGCTGTTTTTCTCAGTTGATGTTCAACTACACACAGGCTGGAGCTATTGGCATTCAGGCAAAAGAGTGAAGATGAATGCTTTTTGAAAGACTTGTACTCGGGTTGTCAGGACAGACTGACATTTCAGCTCAGAACTAACCCTTGCCTTTCTTCTCACTCTTCCCATTGCTACTCATGTACTTCACGAGCTTTTGAACAGTTTATCACTACCTGAGTCAAAGTCCTATAGAATCAGCAGGAATTTTTCTGATTACTTGAAGAAGTCACTGTCTTCTGAATAAATCAGAGCATGCTCTAGTTTCCCCATGTCTGAGGTTGTGATGGCTTTGCTGCTGTTAGTTATAACTGTCAGTCCAGCACCTCTCTTTCAGTATCTTGATATTTTACTTTGATGGGTAACACCAAAGTACTTGAAAATGGCTTTTTAAGAGATCTTATATTTGAGGGTTTATTTTTCTATTGTTTCTATTTATTTTATGGATTGTTTTTATTTAATTTTAATTCTTATGTATAATTAATGCCTACTTCTTCACTTTCTCCATCCAACCAAAAGGTCTTTCCACTACAGAACAAGCTATTCAGGACAGACCAATTACACCATAATAAATTCCTACACACTCCAGCAGAATTATGGTAGCAAAGAATTACCTGCTTCATCTCATTAGCATCTTTATAGTACAGTTAGGTGAAACAATGTGTGGGCAAAATTGACTAGTTACTATCAAGGACTAGATCACCTGTGCATTGATATGTTTATAAACCTGCTACTCAGAAATAAATAAAACTCAAAATTCCACTGATTAGAATTGAGTTGTGCTTTGTATTCCTCTGACAGAGTTCTGTCTGAAATAAAGCTGCGTGGAGTAATAAATTATTTTCTGCATTTGATTATCCCTGGGGACCTGGGAGAAATTCAGGTTGGAATACTTTGCTGCTGGATTTCCCCTCACCTTATTCCCAAAAGACTGAACTGTATGTATTTTTCTCCACCAAATAACAGATAGTGATGTAGTAGGGCATGTACCCAGAACGAGCATCCCTTATCATTAGTAAGCAGCTTCCTTGGGATTACATTTACTCTTCTAAGCCATTACCACAATTTCTCAACAGGAATTTTCCCACACAATCTCTCATTTTATCTACATATTTGATTTTGAAAGACTATCACTTTGTGTACTCTGGTTCTGTGTGTGGTAGGCAGGTATCCTCTGGAGACTAGAGACTATTTAGCAGTGAAACACCCATATATTCTCCCTCTCCTCCTTCAGAGAGACATCCCATTCTCTGTTTGCTTACTTCTGAAGGCATTCATTTTTTTTTTCTTCATCTGTTCAATCCATGCTCAAGAGTCAATGAGACCAAAATAAGATCTCACTCCCTTCCCTTTCTCTCCCCCATCCTTCTCTCCGCACCTACCTTTTCACCTCCCTGCAAGGAGAAGGCTGTAAATCAAATAGAATATTCTAGGGCTTATTGTGGGAGGTTAAATTAGATGATCTGATCTCTCTTTGGGGTTTAAATTATATTAACTACATTAGCATAACCTCTGGAATCTGCCTTATTGTGCAACTTGGGCAAAATATTGAGTACCTGCTCCAACAAAAGCTTAGGCCAGTAGGAATATTCTCCTAGTTTCAAGGAGTAAAAGACCTGCTCTTTCACTCCTAAGCATGATTCATGGAAAGATTCTCACTGATAAAATTGTGTTTGAACCAATCCTCTAAGGCATTCTAAAGCTGAAATGGAGATTTGGGTTACCAGGATTGGATGGAAAGTATCATGAATTTGTCTTTCTGAAGTCACCTAACAGGCTTATAGAAAATAAATGTAAATATGGGTAATAATATGAAATCCAGAGGCAGTTTTAGCGGAAAAACATCTTTTTATTTGTATATAAACAGTCTGCAGAAATGTGAAGAGTTTGTCAATGTTTTCATAAGTTACTGAAAATATTCTACATGGTATGAAATATGCCACATTAATAAGGTCAGAAAGGGGAAATCAGATGTATTCTAGTTTGCAGCAATGAAGAAATGTTTGCAACCATGTGAAACAAAACCAGAAACCTTCACCAAAAAAAGGCATTGTGCAATTTCCTCATGATAAGCTGTAAAAAATATAACTCAGGTGTTTATTTGGGATGAAAAGGCCCTTTGCAATGCCAGGATTTCCAGGGGGCACAAATGTGTAATTTTGCCCATTATTCTGGCAAGGTGCTAGCAGAATTTCTCTCTCCCATTAAGGCAAGCTGTTTTCCTCCATCTACAGCTCTGAGGTCCCTTGTGGTAGAGTTGCTAGGAAAATAGTAAGCCATATCTATGAAAAATTACATAAATTCCATGCACACACAGCCAGTATTTTTTCTCCCTTTTTTTCTAGTTACAATAAATGTGTCCTGCCTATCTTTTGTCATATAAAGGACTAACTGGCTGTGGGACATTTAACTTGTTAGACTTTTGCAGTGCAGAAATAGCATTAAACAAAATCCAAAAATCCTAAGTAAGTAAACTTAAAAGCCTTTCAGCATTACAGCACTACTAGAAGAGCTTTGAAGAAAGTGTGGGGACTGGGTTGAAAAGGGCAGCAGATTCAGAACAATGGGCTCTCCCTGTAGCAGGCAATTCACTGCCATTCACTGAAATGTTATCCCACATATTTTCATAGAATCATAGAATAGTTTGGGTTGGAAGGGACCTTAAGGATCATCGAGTTCCAACCCCCCTGCCATAGGCAGGGACACCTCCCACTAGACCAGGCTGCCCAGTGCCCTGTCCAGCCTGGTCTTGAACACCTCCGGAGATGGGGCATCCACAACCTCTTTGGGCAACCTGTTCCAGGATTTCACCACCCTCACTGTAAAGAATTTCTTTCTTATGTCAAGTCTAAATCTGTCCCCCTCTAATTTATATCCATTGTTTCTAGTCCTCCCATCCGATATTATGTTAAAAATTCCTTCCCCTGCCTTTCTGTAGGAACCCCTCAGGTACTGATAAGTTACTATGAGGTCCCCTCTGAGCCTTCTCTTCTCCAGCAGCATGAAGCACATGGAGAAGGTGCAGCTGCTTCAGCATTGATTCCCACCACCAGCAACAGCTCCAATTTACTTCTTCTGTTACCACTTTAAAGACAATCCTTTGCTCCTGTGCAGTGCTTTTCTGCAGAAACTGGTGGAGCTGCCTCAACTAGAATAGCAAAGTCCTTACAACTTCATGAACTGGCATGGAGACTCATCATTGGCATAGAGGGTGATACCTCTTTATTGACTCCCCTCCCTGTCATTCTTGAAGAGCCTGTATCCCTGCATTTCAACTCTTTAGAATCATAAATCATAGAATCATAGAATCATAAACTGGTTTGGGTTGGAAGGGGCCTTAAAAGATCACCTCTTAGAACAGGTTGCTCAGTATCTCATCCAGCCTGGCTTCAAACATCTTCAAGAGAGGGGGCATCCACAACCTCTCTGGGCAACCTGTTCCAGTGTCTCACCACCTCACAGTAAAGAACTTCTTTCTTATATCCAACCTAAATCTACCCTCTGACTTCTTTTCTCAGTTCTCCATGATGCTACTTTTGCATAAAAGTATCTTTATAGGGCCCCTGATGAAGCTCACTTTCTGGCTGGAGTAGCCATAACTTTTTTATGCTGTGGTCCAGGTATTCTCCTGCTGACCTGCAACACTTCTCCAGGCCCTGAGCATCTATTACTGGTATTGTCACCATTCTGGTAGGAGTGGGATGAATCACAGTGAGCTTGGCAAGCCTCTGATGAAAGATGCTCTTCTCTTTTTCTGACAGGTGGACCCCAGCAGATCAGGTTTCTCAAATCAAGTCCCATGATCTAAAAAGCCAACCCCTCTGGCTGCAACACCAGTTCTGTGGCCCTTTGTTGAATTGCCAGATTCATCTGGCTCTGTCAACCCCTTTGCCTTTGACCTGGAAAACTGATGAAAAGAATTTTGAAGTCATCCCATTATTGTGATTTTGGTTTAACATGGTCATGTCCCAACTGTTATCCTAGATAGAAATAAATCATCTTAGCTCTTTTCACTTGCTGAGTGCGTGCCTGCCCATTTTGCAAAACACAGCTCTTCTCTACATTCTGAGTAGCTCACTTTTTAGTATTCAGAACACAGTATCTGTAAGCAAAAATAATTCCCCCTAAGAGGACCACTGTGTTTTCACCCACTCCAGCTGCAGGTGACTCTGAAATGTCAGGTGCAGCTTCTTCCAGAGACCTGGAAATTTCTGTGACGGAGATTCTGATGGGAGTGTTAGAATAAGATCTACTGTCAAAATACCATCAAGGGTGCAGAAGAGGAGTTACTGTGCTTAAGAACCCAGAAACATCATTCTCAAGCGCCATCTACTGGTATTTTACCTGGGAACTGCTTACACGAGCACAAATATTTCATTTTTGGCATTTGGCAGGGTGTGGTTTTAACAATTTTGTATTCCTGTGGGTTCCAAGAAAGCACACAGTCACATATAAGCTGGCAAAAAGAAATTCTACTCCATGACCTGGGAAAACGCAAGACTGCTTTAAACAAAAGCTCTCTAAATATCCTCTTTCTCTGAACAGACCGTGGAACAAAACACCTTTGTTGACTGCTATTGTTTTCACAAACAAAACTAATTAAAGGAATGTATATTACTCAGTTTTGCTATTTTTTTTTTCCTTTTCCTAATTAACTTCCCATCCTTGTTTGTTAGAAAAGAAACTTTATTCATTTTCTGTCAAAACTTTGTTGAACCTCAAGCTAAAATTTCTGCTAAGTGCAAGATTCCTACTTACTGGGAAAACCCTAAAGATATCTTCAAGGTACCCTTGGACATTCTCAGTTCTGGAAAATTTCTTTGGAGATATCATCTCTGCACTCTCATCTGGAGACTTTCATACTCTGAAGCAAATCAGAGCAGCTACTAAAGTGTTCAGAGCCTCAGCAGCAGGTGTCTCAGAAGTCATTATGCTAATACATTCCTGATTTCTTCTTCCTGGCAGAAATTATTTTGCATGATATTACTGACCCATACAGAACATATAAGTACTGTAAACCACCATCACCTAGTCATTTTGGCCTACAGCTCCTACAAAACTATTTTCTTCAGAGGGCACTTTCATCTTCCCTCAATAATAACAGACTTGGAATTTAAAATATAAAGTTTAAAATATAAAGTCAGAACCCTCAGCCCAGTACTCAGATGTATTTGCAGGCATTGCAAATTATTTGATATGTGATATTTAAATCAACAGCTTTTAGAATGGTGTTTAAGGCCTGATCTAGTGGGAGGTGTCCCTGCGGAGTACAGGGCGATTGGAATATGGTTGGNGTACTGTAAACCACCATCACCTAGTCATTTTGGCCTACAGCTCCTACAAAACTATTTTCTTCAGAGGGCACTTTCATCTTCCCTCAATAATAACAGACTTGGAATTTAAAATATAAAGTTTAAAATATAAAGTCAGAACCCTCAGCCCAGTACTCAGAAGTATTTGCAGGCATTGCAAATTATTTGATATGTGATATTTAAATCAACAGCTTTTAGAATGGTGTTTAAGGCCTGATCTAGTGGGAGGTGTCCCTGCCCATCACAGGGGGGTTGGAATATGATGATCTTTAAGGTCCCTTCCAACCCAAACTATTCTATGATTCTATGATTATGTTTTGCAAGTGGCTGATTTGTTTCAGTCTCTTGAAAACTTTTTAAGCAAGACATTCACTTCTTAGCCAGCTTCAACGAACATAGAGTACATACATACACACATGCACATACACAGAATCATAGAATGTGTTGAATTAGAAGGGATCTTTAATGGTCACCTAATTGACTCCACCCCCTGCACTTAGCAGGGACATCCTGCTCTAGATCAGATTGCTCAGAGCCTCATCATAGAATCATAGAATAGTTTGGGTTGGAAGGGACCCCAAAGATCATCGAGTTCCAACCCCCCTGCCATAGGCAGGGACACCTCCCACTGCCCAGTGCCCTGTCCAGCCTAGTCTTGAACACCTCCAGAGATGGGGCATCCACAACCTCCCTGGGCAACCTGTTCAAGTTCCTCATCCCTCCTTTTAAAGAACTACATTCTCGTGTCTAAGCTAAAATTGCTCTGCTTTAGATTAAAACCATTGCTCCTTTTGATACTTTTCTGTCAGAGTCCTTACCCAGTTTTCCTGTAGGTTGCTATAAAGTCCAATGTTTACTATTAATGCCACATCATAGAAAACCTTCTTACAGGTCAAAGTAACTCTGATCACATTTATTACATTCCACTGTAAATGTGTTGATTTTAAGCAGGAGACTAAAACATGTTATGAAGACAGGCTGAAGG
>VZTY01017906.1:15643-38051 GCA_013400935.1 Turnix velox | reverse complement strand
CCCACTTGTTTTCCTTCTTGGCAAACCCTGATCTGGGTGTTTCTGCTCCAGCAGGGGGATGGGACTAGATGATCTCTTGAGGTTCCTTCCAATCCCTGTTATTCTGTGACACTGACTTTTTTTTTTTTAATGAACACTGAGAAACAAAAAGGAATCCCAAACCAAACCCTGATTTAGATTTTAGCCAAGAGAAATTGAGCCACTTCCTGAGAAAGCTTCATTATAGGAGAAGAAATTGCTGTCAGTGGAGGGTGTCAATAATGAGGATGACAATAAATCATTTACAGTAAACTGCTCCTGAGAGACAGAGAGCTCAGGGAAGGAGTGGGTTGTGGAAGGTGTTGAAGGAAACAATGATGCTTTGCTTTGGAAGAGGAGGTATCTGATTATCTCAGATGTAGCTGGAACCATTTCTCCCCCAGCCCATGTCATTTTTACTTTTGCAAATGTTGCGTGACCATCCCAGGCTCCCGTGATAAGATAATTGCCTTTTGACTAAAAGAAAGTAAGTGAGAAGCTGTAACCTCAACTCAGTGTTTGGATAAGCCAGGTATTGGCTCTGCATGACTGGCATCCTGTGGCAGCCATCCATCCCTCAAACAATTCTGGTTTGTGTCTTTCCTAGGGATTGGAAGGGGTTTTGTTGCAGGTACACCTCATCAGAGCTGGGGGTGCTGGGCCACTGTGCAACCTGAGCTGCTCCAAATGCTGTGTCTTACTGTAAATGCCCTCTTGGTCCCTGGGGACTGAGATCACTTTTCACCAGAAGAAGGTGTGTTTGGATGCTTCCCAGTTTTCCAAACTCATTGTGTGTGTGTGCAAAAGGAAACTTCCTCATAAAATCCCGGAGTTGGGACAGTGCAAGGCCATCAAGTCCAATCTCCTGCAGTGAGCACTAGATGAGGTTGCTCAGAGCCTCAGCAAGATCGGTTTCTGTGATCCACTCTCTTCTCCACCTCCTCTCAAAATCATAGAATAGTTTGGGTTGGAAGGGACCTTGAAGATCATTATTTATTTCCAACCCCCCTGCCATAGGAAGGGACCCATCTCACTAGACTCAGTGCCTCATCCAGCCTGGCCTTAAACACCTCCAGGGATTGAGGGGGCATCCACAACCTCTCTGGGCAACCTGTTCCTGTATCTCACCACACTCACCATAAAGATTTTTTCTAATATCCAGCCTGAATGTCCCCTCTTCCAATTTGCATCCATTATTCTAGTCCTTCCATCACATATCCTATTCAAAAGTCCTACCCCTGCTTTTCTGGAGGCCCCCTTCAGGTATTGATGAGCTACTATGAGGTCCCCCCGAGCCTTCTCTCCTTCCTTTTCCCATCTGAATCACACTGGTGTTTTCTAAAAGCTCTTTAAGAAACTTACAATTTTTTTTTCTCCTGAGGCTTTTATGATAGAGGAACCAGAGAAGCCCTGCTCTGGTGGTATTTTCTTTCCTTGGAGTGCTCTGCCCGATTTTGTGGATGAAGGATTGTGCTGAGTATGCAATTTCATTGCTTTATTACTACCAGACATCTAAGCATGAACCAGACACAGTTCTGAGAGATGCAGCAGTTAATGTGATGCACAAGCTGTGTGATACTTTCATGAACAACTGGCTTGGTTGGCAGGTCAAACCAGCACAGGAGATAACGGCATTGTGTCTCCATAGCATGTATGTAACTGAATCATAGAATCATAGAATAGTTTGGGTCGGAAGGGACCTTAAAGATCATGGAGTTCCAACCCCCCTGCCATAGGCAGGGAATGCTTTGCTCTGCAGCTGAGCATGCAGAGATGCATCAAGAAGCCTTGGTATAACTGTGTAATTTAAAAAATATTGCAAGAAAAGAAGATAAAGCAGTAAGATTGAATGGCAGATAGAGAGGTACAGTCTTAGGTTCAACATTTCATGAAGTGCAGACTGCTGAAAGCTAGGAGATTGCATCAGAGTCCTGGTTTGAGGTAGGGAATTATCACCTCGCTGCTCTTCAGGTATCCCTCATGTCTATGCTCTTACTTTTTTATAACTGTTCCACGTTTTATTCCCTTTGGTGTCCCTATCATGTAGGTCGTCTCCTTCTAAGAGCTGCTTTATCCATCCTCTTTCCTTTCCTTACCCCTCCCAGAAGTCAAAGTCCATGTCACTTTATTTTCTTCTATTACACTATTAGATTTATAGATTTATTCCAGTGTATCTTATTCCCTTTTCTATGTCTGTTCGAGTTTCTAGTTTTCATAGTGCTGTATGGGCTGCCTACAATGTTTTCCACTGGCTCACTCTTTTTAGAGTTCACTGTTGAATTTTAATAGGCAAAAGGTGGTTGTATTCGGAGATGAGATTGGTTCAGCTTTCAAAAAGAAAAAGCAAGACCCACTGGATGATATTTAAGGTCCCTTCCAACCCAAACTATTCTATGATATAATGAGTAATAAGTGTCAGAGATTGCAGCCAACCTGTACCCAACATGTAACACCTTGTGGCCCTGCTCCTTCTTGTGTTCTAGTCTAATAACCATGATTAATAGCTGCTCTCATCAATTACCTATTGATAGCTCAAGGGCTGTGTGCATTGTGGTGTACCTATTAAAGCATAGAATCATAGAGTTGGAAGAGACCTTCAAAGACCATCTAATCCAACCCCTCTGCAATGACAGGGACATCCTGCACTAGGTTGCTCAGAGCCTCAGCAAGCCTGGCCTTGAATATCTCTAAGGAATGGGGGCTCAACCACCACTCTGTGTAACCTCTTCCAGTGTCTCATCACCCTCATGGTGAAGAACCTCTCCTTAATGTCTCACCAAACCTCATTTTATTGCTGATCTTTTCTGGGGAACATCATGTAAGGGAGAAAGGGGACAGAGATCCTCCAGCAGCCTCATCATCTTCTTTGCCTTCCTTTTCTCTGGGGGTGAGTCAGCTTCATCTCCCTATGACTTGAGAGTTCACCTTGGGATCTCATGCCATCTCTCCCTGCCTTTATGAGAAGGTGTGTACCATGATCCACCCTAATGGTTTCTGTTGCTGGCTGTGGCAGCATGTTTTACGAGGGGTGTGGTGCATTCCCATTTTCTCTGTTGTGCCTGGGCAGTATTTGCCTCCCAACCCCACCCGTGGCCACTCCCACCCTCCCACTGGGAATCGCCCACAGTAAGCTCTGTAATTACCTTCATTTGATCTGGGGAATGGATTTGGGAATCTTATTTGCAACCAGTCGTAAGCTGAGTATGTTAAAACAACAACCAAGAAAAAAGAAAACCCAACCCAACCAAAAAAAAAACCCAACCTTTAAATGTCTGATTCACTGGGCAGTGATGGGTGAAGTAGAAAAAGAGCAGAGATGCAGAGAACTAAGTTCTGGGCTATTTAAGTCAAGTGTTTTTTGGAGTTTTTACTTTGAAAGTGTCTGACTACATCCAAAAGGGAATTTTACCTGTTATCACCTGTTTGATGTTCTTACTGTTAGCTTTGGACAAGATGCTTCATCACAAGATTTTAAGGGACTGAAATTGTGAATACAAAGTGTAAATATCTTTGCTAGGATAAATATAAACCCCCAAAAAACCCTAAAACAAAAAAAAATACAGAGAAACTTTGGCTTTCCTACTTTCTGCTGGAACAATTTTTTAGATTTTATATTGAATGAAACTGAATTAGTGCAAACTCCAATTTTCCATGCTTAGTCTGAGCTCTGCAGCCTACTTTATACCAGCCTCTAGAACTCTTGGTGAAGAAAACTGTTTGCAGACAGAAGCAACACAGCTTTAGTCCAAGCATTTATTTTCTGGGTAAACCTTTGGGGGAGGGAAAAAAGAGAGGGGGGGAAAAAAAAGCCAAAACTACAAAAAAAATCTTAGTACTCAAGCTTGTACTTTGGCTTCCAAAGATCAAAGGTCTTTGAGCATCCACCCAGCAAGTAGTAATTCAGCTGGCTCATGGCAGCACAGCTGATCTGGAGTGATGTGTTCTGCTGACACCTATTCCCAGGCATGCATGAAAAATGTTGCATGTGAAGTAATAAAAATGGAGGGACAGGTAATGGAGGCTGGTATTTCTTTCTTTGGGGAGAACCTACCCTCCAGCCCTAACAGTAGCTTTTCTGCCCCCAAAAATCCAGTGTTCCTAATACTGGCTGGCATGTTAGTGTGTTTTGAGTTGATATATAGGGGAAACTGGGTGGATAATTTGCTCCATTACCAGCAAGAGCTTTGGATAAGATGCTTCATAACTAGATTTCAGCCTGGAGATGAGAAGGCTGTGGGGAGACCTCACAGCAGCTTCCCAGTGCCTGAAGGGGCTACAGGAAAGCTGGGGAGGGGCTGTTTGCCAGGGCATGGAGACACAGGATGAGGGGCAGTGGTTTGAAACTAGAGCAGGGTTAGGTGAGACATTAGGGAGAAGTTCTTCCCCATGAGGGTGGTGATGCAGTGGGAGAGGTTGCCCAGAGAGGTGGCAGAAGCTCCATTCCAGGAGACATCCTGAGGATCTGGGCAACCTGATCTAGTGCAGGATGTCCCAGTCACTGTCAGGATTTGGACTAGATGTTCTTTGAAGTTCCCTTCCAACCCTATGATTCTATGATTTTAAGGGACCTGAAATCCTGAATGCCCACAGAAAATGGGTAAATATTTGGTTAAAAATAGAAAATGAAAGCTAAAGGTGTGTGTTTGGCTTTCATAAGGAAAGGAGTTCACCAGTGCTGATCTTAAGGGGTCTGCTGAGACTCTGTATTGCTTAATGTGTGAAATAAAACCTTGAAAAAGAGGTAAAAAAGCACCATGACAAAGTATGTAGATAATTCTGTCATTCTAAATTATCATGATGGAGTTTGGGTGAGAGGAATAACAGACATAATAAGATTCAGAGATGAGATGTTAAATTAATTAAATCTAAAGGGAAGCTCAAACACATTGTTTCTCTAAAAAAAGAAATTCTTTTTTTTATTAAGGCATTTAGCAGATCATTAAAACTCAGGCAAGAGGAGTGATGGCTTCATGAAAACAGCTCAATGATAATAGTAATTATGAAATTAAAATCAAATGTTAATAATCATGAAGGAAAGAGAACAGAAGAGAGGGGAAAAAAATAAGGTAATAAGATGACAAATTCCTGATTAGCCCAGCACATATCTCTCCCTATCCCAAATTACAAAGTCATACCTACCCCAGCAGCAAGATGAGAATAGATTTTTGTGATTTAAAGCGTTGTCTTTGGTGTGCCAAGAGGAGAAAGAGACAAAGAGGCTGAAGAATGAATTGAGGGACAACTTTAAGATTAATTATTATGAGAAAATAAGGCTTGATGCCTCTAATTTTTCATGGAAGAATAACTGCCAAGAGCAGGGTAGGATACAAGGGATTTAGTGATAGGAAGATTAGAAGAGATAGCAAATCCAATACAGTGAACAAAACAAAGCTAAGTATAAATTTATATTAAAAAAAAAACCCTAGGAAATTATACATGTTCTTTGTAAGCCTTGGAAAACAAAGTCAGCTCTTAATTTAAGTACAAGTGAATTTCCTGGGGGGAAAAGGGAATCTGAAAATGAGGGAAGTCATGAGAGAACAGACACAGCTAAATCCATCCCTAGTGACAGTTATGAGAAATGAGACCAACCTCTCTAAAAACTTGAAATATTGCCATATCTGAAAGACTTTATTCACCCAAGTGCTTGTCTCTGTTCTTCACCACTGGTTGTTCTTCACCTTTGCCTTCCCCACTGTCCAGGTTCTCATTCCATTGCTACACCCACCACTTTTCCTGCTGCCTAATTTATTCCTAGAGTCTATTTCTGTTTCATAAACACTGCTTCCTCACTGCTAAAAGCAAGAGGAGCAAGAACAGCTATTTGATTTTTAAATGGAAATTTATTTAATTCTTAATCTCATGCTCTTTTAACCCTTTGGGGAAAATTCTTCAAGGATTGGGAAATGTTTCTTCTAAAAGAAGAACTAAACAAAGGGGAATCTCTTTCCCCAGTTCTCTTCATTCCTGGTTGCTTAAAAGGAGGAGTTGAGAATTTAGATTAAAAAAATGTGGTTTGTTTGTGCAGGATGAACTTTTCAGCTGGATCCATCTGCATTGAGAAACACAAGGTGCTTTTCTATTGCTTGTGATTAAAGATTTGAAATTTCTAATGAGTTTTTAAATTAATAGAGAATCTCCTTTAAGAGCTCTGTATGTATTAAAATATCTAATTTTCACTATTTCTGAAGAAATTCTGAATTCTATTTGTTTTTAGGTCTGTCCATCAAACTTATCACCTCTAAGGTTAGCTTGTCTGCTCTTTTGATAACTGAGATGACAAATAGACTTTTCTTTCTGTGCTTGCAATCAAGGTTTGTGGTTTTTTTAAAATTAAAACTAGATTAAACTAACCCTAGAAACTAAATAATGTGAATTCTTCAGTTTTTTAGGAGAAATTCAGTTGTGCTGGCTAATAATTAGTTTTTTCCACCTCTCCATTATGGGAAGGCCCAAATAACTTTAGAAAATTAGAGATTTTTTTATTTACCACCAAACAAGAGGTGATAAAGCCTTGGAAATAAAGGAGAGGAATTTCACAGAAACAGCAAACATCCAAAATTTTAACACAGAATTTTCATTATGCAGCTGGTGAAGCACAAGAGGTTATTCTGGAATAGATTTATGCCACCTCTAACAGGGATTTCACCCATTCTCTCCTTAGTGTGAAAAATTAAATCCCTTATTGAAACTGAATCCTACATTTTTTGGGAGCAGCTAAAATAGGAAGAAGCTGAAACTCTGCCCATTTGTTCTCTTAAAATATTAAATTTCAATGATACCTAAAACATGTTTAACTGATCCTGGGGGGATTACCACATTAAAGAGAGAGATGTAAAACTAAACATCTTACAAAAACCCATTCTGTTTTCTTCTGCATAAAAAAATAATGCAAATTAAACTTTTTATAGGTGTTTGTTTCCAAACCTTAGAGCATTGCTGATATAGAATATTCATGAAGGAACAAGTACAGCTTTATATTATTGCTAACTCTGTCCTCAGAGGAGTAATTTCAGCTGAAAAAAAATGGAATTGAACTATCAAAATATATTTATATTTTATAAAGCACCCACATATCTCAATCAACAACAGCGACAGCTCAGTATTTTCCTTCCTCTTAATGATACCTATGAGTAATACAGTTTTTCACTCAACTTGGTTTTTACTTTTTCAGATTGTCTGAACAGGTTTGGGACTAAATTTATAATAGTATAGAATTTTGGTGGGACTAGGGAGCAGATATGTTCAACAGAGTGAGAGGTCAGCAAGGATAAATCGGGTCCTGAGCAATGCTTCTTGGAGGATTTATAGATATAAATCCATAAAGTAATGCCTTGAAATGATTAACAAGTATTAATTTTGACTTTTTTTTGTTTGCTTGCTCTTATTTATGGTCCCTGGTGTAGTATTTTTTGCAGCTGAACCCAGAATCTTTGTATTACGGTGGCTGTCAGTGGAATTTGTTTCATAGTCGAGGAGATGACCTGTGTGTGGACCTAGTTTTATCTGAGGCTGTATGAAGTTAATTCCTGCTTTAGCTGTTCTTTGCTGGTGAAGAGCCCAGTCAGCTACTGGGTACAACCTCATACTTTACTTCCTTTGTCACCTGGTTTTGTGGTGGTGACAGCATCTTCTTGGGGCAGATCTCATCAAAGACCATTTTTGGCCACAAATGGGATTCTGTAGAGGAGATCTATAAGACTGCTTGGTTTTAGCAGCTTTTTTTCATAACTTATTCTTTCATAACAGGAACTAGTTAGCAGAAATACTACTGGGAAGATTCACAGTGTCCCAAGAAAGCTGAGGTTGGAAGGGACCTCAGGAGAATATTGAATCCCAACTCTCCATGCTCAATCCCAAAGCCAGGCTGGGTAAAGTGGAAGGTAGAATACCAGCAGGGAAAAGGGGGGGAAAATGAAGAGCACATCCCTAATTTCTTCTATCAAGAAGAACATCATTAGTGAGCATTAAGCATCATTAAATCTAACTTGCTGAACTAGGGCAAAGGAATTCTTTACATGGGTTCTCTTTATATGGTTTTCCATAAAGTATTTCTTCCCTGCTCTCTTTACAAGATAAATATTGCCACTTTCCTTACTATGATTCTTGGCAANGGAAATATTTCGAGAAAAGTAGCCTTAAAATTGATTTTTTTAAGGGCATCTGGCCTTTTTTTTTTTTTTTTTTTTTAGTGAGTGCACAAGAGTTGTAGTTTTTATTTTCTCAAGAATTCAATTTTTCTCCAATAGTGGTGAAAAACACCAGAGGGGAACCTGATTCTTCCAGTGTCTAAAACATGAAACAAATATCATAGATGCATCCTATGGTATTTTTCCACAATTCCAGGATGGGAAGATGTGATTTTTTTTCATACTGATAAGGGATTCACTTCTGGTACACTCTGCCTTCAGGTTAAGTTTCTAGTTTCCACAATTTCACAATCTTAAATTTTACTTGGTCATTCTTTCTCTAATTTTTTTAGCTTTAAACATGAGAAAAATCCTCTCTTGGTGTATACATGATATTTTCCTAATTGTATTGAATATCTTATTTTAAAAAATTACTTTTTCAGTGGGGAATTTTGGAACCATGAGGAATGACATCCTTGTGAGCCAAATCTTGCTGTCCTTTCAAATCTGGCTTATTTTCCTCCATTGGAAACTGCCCCTATTGGTATTTTTAAGAGGACAGGGAGGAAGAAAGAAGAGGTAGGACTGAATTATGCTGTGCTCTACTTGTTTTCTGGCTGTTGAGTTCCTCTGTTGAAAACTCCTGCTTGCCAGTGCGTGTCAAATTAGGCTGCAGGGTACTTTCACCCCTGTGAGAACAGACAGAAATCGAGGAAGCTTTTACTAGATTTCAAGTAAGTCTTAACCATTGAATGAATATTTTGGAAGGGAAAGAGTTATTTCACAAAAATACAGGTTGTTTTTTTTTTTGCTGTGTACCAAACTGATGATATATAGAGACAGTAAGTTTCCATAGATTTAAATAAGTGGTATTATTGCTCAACACCTCAAAAGATGATGCACAGACTGTCCCAAACACTGTTCCTTGCTTTGATGGCTAATCTTGAAAGAGTTGGTCCTAGTGTATAATTTTTCTGCTTTGTAAAAGGGTCTTATAAGAGTTGTTAGACAATAAAGTTTCTCTTGTGTTACCAAAACAGAACTCAAATATCACCAAGCTGACCCCAAACCCACACGGCAGATCAGGTGCTCTCTCCAGACACTCTGCATTTCAAAGGGGGGAGGAGAAAAAAAAAAAACAAAACCCAGAAAAACCCCAACAAAACACAAAACCCAACAGCCAAGCCCAAATCTATTTCTGGGTGGAAAAGTAGGGCATCCATTAATTAGTGACCTTTTAAAGCACAATGGAAAACTAACGGGGAAATGCCAAGTCAGAGCATGAGAAATTCTGGAATATTAATGGTGTTTGCCTCTGATCTCATGCAATGAAGGGTATGTGTGTCCTCACCTCCCAGAGGACAGGGCTGGGGCTTTTTTTGACGTCTTCAGGTTTGGTGGCCCCAATTCATTTCATTCTAGTGAATGTAAAGAATCAGCTGGGGTGTCTGCAGGTGTTTGAGGATTGGCTGAGGGTGACTGAAAAGAGGTAAATATTATTGCCTGCCTTGAAACTGGAAAGGTGAGGGGAATTACAGGTTAAACTTCTAATTCCCAGGAAAGGACAAAAATGAAAACTAAACCAACCACACAACAAACTAAGAGGGGGTTGGAAGGGGCAAAGCTAAAAGCTGTGATGAATTTCCTGAGGAGAAACTTTCATATCAGTGTAGTTGCTCTGGAAGAAGAGGAGAAGGTGTACAGATTATGTCAGGAGATTTCTGCTCTGTCTCCCATGATGCAAACTAAGAATATTTATCCTGGATAAAACTTTGTTGGAGATGAGGCAAAGCTGAGTGGAAGAGAACTTATAGAAGTAGTTCCTGGCTGCTTGCTGTCAGAATGAAGAAGTGTTTTAGGTGGAGTTTTTAGAGTCTGATAATGCTTGGTGTTTCCTCTAATGACTTGTGTGATTGGAGAGAGAGGCTAATCACAGATGGAGCCTGCATGAAGATGGAAGGCTTTGCATATGTATGTAGAGATTGGATTATTATACAAAAGGAGTTAGAAAAAAACAATCTGAGGGGCATAAAGTGTCCTTCAGCAGCAAGTTCTACATCCAGATAGCAATGAGAAACCCTACAGACACTGAGAGAGGACAAGTGGGTGAGCAGCAGCTCTGCATTGAAAGGTCTTGAGGTTTTAATGGGTTATGAGCTGAACCTTGATCAGCTTCATGATGGGAAAGGCCAGATCTGAGCAGGCATGAGGTGTATTCTGTGAGATTTGGGAAATTCTTTCCTCTTGATGTCAGTGAAGCACCAGCTGAAGGTTTGTATCCAGTTTTGCTCACTGCATTTTAAAATGGATTTCAATTTGGTGGAATAAGGATGGTCAGGGGCCCAGAGAAGGTGGTGGCTTGTGAGGAAAGATTTACACAGTTAAGGTTGTTTAGTCTAGAAGAGAGTTTATATTGAAGGACATCCCAGCTCTTTTTATCCCTTTCATTTGTTCTTTTTCTGCAGCTTGGGAGGACAGTGCCTGGCTGTTTAATTATTCCAGCTGGGAAAATAGTAAATTATTTCCTTCTATGAATGACTTACATTCCTGGGAGAACAGGTTCCTGTCTAATATTTCTGGCATCCTACCATTTGCCCACAGAGGGGAATGTTGCAGGGACCTGTCCTGGCAGGTCTGTTGAACCAGCAGTTAAGAGTTAGCAGGGCAGGGATACCTACCCATTCCAGGAGCAAAGTAGGGGCTAGGTGTGGAAGTTGGAAGCTGACACCAGATGAGCTCCTTTGAGAGGCTCCAACAAACTGGTGAGGCAGCAGTACAGAGGGAAACAAATTGGGGTGAAAATGACAGCATGTTTAGCTTCATTACATGACTCCAATGGAACCTCACCCTCGATGCTTCATTCATTTCTGAGCACTTCACCAGCAGAAAGATAATAACTCTCTGGATTGCAGTAGCCCTGTCTCATCTAAACCTCTTAATGTGATTTTACATCTATTTACTCAGCCTCAGAAGGCACTGCTGAGGTTTGTAGGAGGCTGCACAGGGATCTCTTCACCAACTACAGGTGTAGCAGCTCCCTTCCGTGCCCATCAATATTTGACAGGGCACAAAGAGTGCATATTTAATTTAAAAAATGCTAGTTTAGTAAAATGCATGTGATAATCTCATGTTTTATTTTCTTTATATAATCATAGAATGGTTTGGGTTGGAAGGGACCTTAAAGATCATCTAGTTCCAACCCCCCAGCCATGGGAAGGGACACCTCTCACTAGACCAGGTTGCTTAATGCCTGGCCTTAAACACCTCCAGAGAGGGGGCAGAATGTAATGCTGCTTTGTGGACAACTTGAAAAGTCAAGCATCCTATATATAAAATAAATAATACTATAGTCTATCACACTTGTTTGGAATATGTGGCTCTCTTAAGTCTTAATTTGAAGGTAGAATAATGGTTTATAGGCCATTGTAAAGAGGATGTCTGCAAGATGGCAGCAATCATGGTGTGGTGATCTATAGAAAGGGGTCTGAGCTTTCTAGGCATTGTGGAAAAGATCACTGGTAGCATTTCCTATAAGAAGAGGAGACCTAGTTACACATGAAGGGTGCAAGAAATGTGCTGTGTTGTTCATTGTTATTCTCTTTTAAGCTGATTGGAAAAAAACCACTCCAGGATGTTGGTTGAGGAGCCAGCTAGGGCAGGCAGCTATGACTCTGAGGGCATGACTTGGGCTTTGAATTGAACTGTGGCAAAAAGGCTTAATCATTTCCATAATCTTATTAAAAGTGGCAGAGTGTCTTTGATAAATGGAATTGGTTAAGACTTTGTTTTCAATCCTTAAAGGAAGCAGCATCCTGTCCTTAGCACCGTGTCCAGAGCAACTCAGAAAGAGCAAGACTTCACAACTCTACTTTCTATGGTAGCCAGAGTGATGCCATTCTGTGGCCATTAATTACTGGGATATTCCATCCTCTTTCAACCTTACAGAGCTCCTGAGGACCACCACTTTGCTTTCAAATCCCATCTAAATGAACAACTGCCTTGAAAAGGCAAGGAACTGGCCATGCTCACTGTGGAGGGGGGTTGGACCAGGTGACCTTTGAAGGTCCCTTGAAACTCAACTCATTCAATGATTTTATGCTTACAGACATACAAGGGGAGGATTTTATTGGCACCTCTCTCTTAATCCACATTATCTCTGTAATTAATCTCTTTGTATTTCAAGCTAATAATTTTTGAGGCACAGAGAGGTGTGTTTGACCCAAATCACAAGGCTCAGGCTTTTATGTTCAACATCAGAGGAGGTGGCAAATCCCATCTGCAAAGTTTTCTCCTTTTACTATTTCTATGCTTTCCAAACTGACCTCCCAAATCCTCTTTTGCTTACACCACATCCCAAACAACTCTTTTCCTTAGTTTCCAACAGGCCCAGTAAGAAAGAACCAACTTCCAAAGTTCCTGCATGAGTGAGGCACGAGCTGCTGGAATATTTTGCATCTGTAATTGTCAGGTTAATAAGCAGGACAGAGTAGTACGTGTAAAAATTCTTCATTATACACTCCCCAGTGCTTTGAAGCCCTGCCTTTTAAAGGGGAAATACGTGGGGCATAGGGGAGTGTTTTGGTTTTTTTGGGTGGATTGGTTGGTTGTGTTTTTTTCCCCTCAACTTTTAAGTCTTATTGCATGCACTACTGCAGGATTTCTGCCTTCAGATCTAGCTGTGATCACTCTGCACCACAACCAAAGGCTCCTTTTGGGCTTAATGTGAATCATTTATCAATAGTTCCAGCAGGATTTGGAAATTTCAGGTATTTTGGAGGCCACATCACTGCTTCCCTATGCTCAGTCATTTAACAACCCGTGAAATTAGCTTATGGGAGTCATCTCATGATAGAAAGTAGCTCTGCATTATGCCAGTTCTTGTGTTAAATTTCTGAAGTTTATGGCTAAAATGATCAGCATGTTGTTATTAGGGTTAATATCTAGTTTCTAGGAATCCTAGACAAACATGTTTGGATTCTCAGGACCTAGTGCATTCTCTCATTTTCAAAAAAATACTTTATCCCTTTCAAAAAAGAAAAAAGCCTGTTATTAGAGTATCTGGATGAAGGTATCTCTACACCAAGTCTCTCTTTCAACTCAGAGTTTTGCAGTGGTGGTGAAAGTCTTCCTCTCTTACACCTCTCCCAGTGGCACATGGATATTTCCATTTACTCCCTGGAGTATCCACCTGACTCCTATCTCAGTAACTAACACGTGGCCTCAGTTATTTCTAGGAACACAGCAACATTATACTCAATGAACCAGCTAGTACTTTCTCACAATATGCTTTTAACACGTGAGGAGAGTGTAGATGCTCAGATTACCAGAATGTAGTCCTTTATTTCATTTACCTTAATGCTATTTCTACCCCTGTTTATCTCCCCTCACCAGGGTGTAGGGTGCTTTAGTTGTATATTTTCTTGCCAAACTACACAATCCATTACCCCTTAAAAAAATGCACTCTGGATATTTAATATATTTTTTTTCTTCTCCTGTGCTCATAATTAGTTATGACCAAAATAACATTTTAGCCTAAAATGGATCCATTCAGCCTGGATGATGCCAGTATTCAAGTTAAAATCATTTGATTTAACCAGAGTGAAGCATTTATAGATTAAATTCTATTCCACCACGATTTAAGCTGATGTCCATTCAGCCACGAGTGGATGAATGGCTGGTTGTTATTTATAGGCTTGATAATTATTGTGTTTGTGACACAAATAGTCCTTTTCTTGCTGGAAAGCTAACAGTCAAGAAGTGAAAAGAAAGAGACACATCCCCTTTGCATGTAAAGAAATAGATTTCCAACAGTAGAACTCAAATTCAGTCATTTTTTGCAGTGTGACATCCCAACAGGAGCTGGGAGGTTCTCTTCAGTCACCTCTCAACAGAGCAATCAGTCAAAACCAAGTTTTCATCCATTATTACAAAACACACGAGGCAAAACTAATTTAAAACAGAGGCTGTAGTAAAAATCCAGCTTAATTAAAAAAAAACCCAAACAAACTCAAAAAAAACTTGCCAACATTTTGACTCCCCATTGGGAAATTTCAAAATATATCTATTGTACATCTGTGAGAAATGAGAATTCCCTATCCTGATTTAAAAATTCTTTTTTAGAAATATATTTTAGTATTTCTATTCCTTTTTCTCTCCCAGTTAATGGTAAACCCTTCCAGCTTTCTTTGTAGCTCTGGAAAAGAAAGTAGCTCAGATGAAGCTGGTGTACAACCCAGACAAGAAGAGCTATTTTCTTTTCCTTTTGGGAAATCAAACACAGTCTTCATTTCTCCCAGTACCAGCCCATAGATCTCAGAACTTACCTGGTGGTGTTTTCTTGTCTCCTTCTCCTGCTACTCCTCACTGGTGGCTGGTAAACACCTACAGGAGTTGCCGAGGAACGGGATGTAGGTGCTGACCTTCCCCTTCCCTCAACTTGAAGTTCTTCAAAGTCAGCCCCAGGGACTTCACATTAAATAGATGAGCCAAGGCAAAAGAGTTCTGCTCCCCCTTCCGTTTGGCTTTCACGGCCGAGTTCTAAAAAGCCAGATGAAGTTGTCAGAGGGTTTCCTCTTACCTTTTTACTGAAGCAAAACGGCGTGTTGCTGCTACTCTGGGACAGGATTAGGTCATTCAAACAGCCCTGCAGAGAGAGTGGAGGCTCAGTGGTACAGAGTCTCCAAAGGCTGGAAAGATCTGATCTTACATCAGGTGAGAGAAGGCAGCTGGCTCGGCAAGCCAATAATTATGATATCAGCTCTTGTTCGCCTGGGGCAGTCCTGCATTTAATAAGAATACAAATATGACTAAGCTGCAGGTTTGTTGGTTGTTTTTTTTTTTTTTTCCCTTCTCCTTGTTCTCTTGGTAATTCTTCAGAGAAGTTGGACAGGTATTGAGCTCTAACTGTCTGGAGAGAGAGAGAGAGAGAGGGAGTCCTCCCTCTCAACCTCACTGTTTTGCTTTTCATTTAAAATACCCATCTGTTACTTTGCAAATGTATTATCCACCTGTGGAACACTCTTTCCTGGTAAGGGTTTTTCCATGTTATCAGAAGGCATTCAGCTACCAGAAAGGATTATGTGGCCTCAAATCCCATCATGGCAAGGAGCTGAATCTCCACCAGAGAGTGTCAAACCACATTCTCCCTTTTCCATGTCAGCAGAACACTGACAGAACCAGTATACCCCAAGTAATGTGTCTTCCCCAAAATGAACTGGGATAAAAATGGACCTAGATGTAGAGTATGCATTTGTATAGTTATGGGTGTATATAGATTTATGAATTTTGAGTTTAGAGTGCAAACAGGCTGAGAGGAATTCAGAGTTTAGATGTGGAGTTGCAGGGATACGTGTTTCTCCTGCCCTCACTTTGTGCAGACTCTACAAGTCCCCTGCATCCACCTTGATCACACCTACTGTAATAATACTCACCTACCTCATAGGGTGTTGTGAGGATTAATTAATGTTTGTAAAGCCCTTTGAAGATGAAAAGCCTTGAATGAGTGCTAAATATAATTATTGTCCTTCCACAAAACAGTAGAAACATCTTTGCAGCCCCCAGGTTATTGTACAGGTACACCCATGTTTATCTCCCACGATTATGGTGAGATACTGAAAAAAGTCTTGAAACTTTGATAAAAAAAGCACACTCTCTGCTTCATATTGATGTTAAATTCATGCCATTCATGAAGGGGTTTTGTGATTCCTGGAGCAGAATATGTTGCACAGACTTCTGATAGAAAAAGATCTACTAGAGCATCCATGTGTCATGGTAATAGGACCAGTGGTGGAAAAACCATGTTTTTAGCCATGATTAATTATTTCCTCTCAAGCTTGGTTTTGTTAGATCTGTCAGGAGCTTCTGATAGCAGAATTGTAGACTTTGTGACTTTATCTGCAGGATCTTGTAGAGATAGTGGGCATGGAGTGTTGGTGGAAATGCTTCTTCCTGCCTGGAAGATTTCAGTGGTTGTGTTGGATAATTACTTCTCCTCTCCAAGGGCTTTCACACTCAGTGTCTGAAGGTGTCAGGGAACACTGTGAGAAGAGAAGGCTCAGGGGTGGACCTCATAGTAACTTCTCAGTACCCGAGGGAGTCCTACAGAAAGGCAGGGGAAGGACTTTTTAACATAATATCAGATGGGAGGACTAGAAACAATGGATGTAAATTGGAAGGGGGTAGATTTAGACTTGACATAAGAAAGAAATTCTTTACAGTGAGGGTGGTGAAGCACTGGAACAGGTTGCCCAGAGAGGCTGTGGATGCCCCCTCTCTGGAGATGTTCAAGACCAGGCTGGACAAGGCACTGAGCAGCCTGATGTAGTGGGAGGTGTCCCTGCCTATGGCAGGGGGGTTGGAACTCGATGATCTTGAAGGTCCCTTCCAACCCAAACTATTCTATGATTCTATAATTCTATGTTTGGGACACTCTTGTTGTCTTTACTCAATTATTCCCAATTTCTGCACAACCTTTTATTTACAGTTCTTGCTCTGATGGCGGAGGTAGACAAATCTGAGATGGTTTTATGTCAGGAACTTGGGTGCTAGCTGCAATAGCCAAAGAAAGCTAAATGTCTGATGATTACTAACCTGTCTCTGAAGTGAAAGCCATGGGTCTGCAGTCACTGGTACCCAAGTTGTCAGGTTTAGCATTAACTTTCTGGGTGTTTCCTCGAGCTGGAGTCACAGGTCGGTGTCAGTGCAGAGATAAGATCCTGAATGAAAGTGAACCACTGACTGCTGAGACTTATCTCTCCTTTCCTGGGATAACTACCAGGACGAAATATTTAGAGGAAAGGGGGGGGTGTCAATGTTTGCTGCAGACTTTTCCTATTTATTGCCAATTCACAGCTTTTGTGGCCATAAAGAGCACATCCCAGCTATTAATGCTACTTTTTGGAATATATTCTGTCCAGTGCAGAGCCACAGAGATGATGAAGGGATTGGAGCATCTCTCTTCTGAGGAAAGGCTGAGGGACCTGGGTCTCTTTAGCTTGGAGGAGAGGAAACTGAGGGTGACATAGTTCATGTTTATAAATGTGTTGAGGGTGAGAGTCAGGAGGATGGAGCCAGGCTCTTCTCAGTGACATCCAATGGTAGGACAAGGGGCAATGGGTGCAAGCTGCAACACAGGAGGTTCCACAGAAATAGGAAAAAAAATTTGACAGGGTGAAGGAGAGTGCAAAGTGTCCCAGGCTGCCCAGAGAGGGTGTGGGGTCTCCTTCTGTGGAGACATTCAAACCACACCTGGATGCCTTCCTGTGTGACCTGATTTGTGTGTTCCTGCTCCAGCAGGGGGATTGGGCTAGATGATCTCTCCATGTCCCTTCCAATCTCTGACATTCTGTGATTCTGTAGGTGAATTCTGTAGAGTCTTAAGCCAGTGCATGTTTGGGTTGTTGTTTTTCTCACAGCAGTGCCATAGTCAACTTAAGCTGCAGCAGTTTGGTTTTCAGGAGGTGAAGCCACAAGGAGAGGAAAAAAGAGGAGAGATCAAGAGGCTGACATCAGAATAGGCTTGTTTTTGTCAGATCCAGACATAAGCTATTTTAATTAGGTAACTTTAGATTTCTCCTTGGTCTGAGCTTTTATCAGAAGGCTAAGGTCTTCATTTGGTGTGCTGGAAGCTGTTAAATTTTGTCCCCAGATCTGATCTTTCCTTTTAGAGGAAAGGGAGGAAAAAATTAATCCCAGCCATCAAAGCTGCAAAGAAAAATATTCAAAATGCAGGTCTGTGGGACCAATTCAGTGATGTCTGACTGAGGCTCAGGTTTGAAATAGTGATGCCAGCAGGTGGAAATGGATAAGCTGAGCTCCAAGGTGTGTGTGGCACTTTGTGTCAAACTCAGAACATTTGATCACTTATAAATGTTCTCTTGGGCTCCCTTGCACAGAAAAACCACTGCTGACCTCATTATAAACTCCTCTTGCTATTTAAAATTGGCAAGAACAGTCTTGTTGACCTGGAAAATTGTCAGTGAGGAGCTCTCCCTATGAATTTCCTTTGTCTAGTGCCCAACCAGAGCATCAATTGATTCCTTTGATAAAATATTCCTATTAAGTTTAGTAGAGGAGTAATTGCTTATTTTTAATACATTGTTTCGATTTTATTATGCAGTGATGGCAGCTGCATTTGTTATCATAAACAGCTTTGTAGGCTCACAATTTTTCTAGCCTAACATTTGGATGATAAGCCTAGAAAATGACTTAATGTGCAATCTAACCAGCCATTCTGCCACCATTAAATAGGAAAAGTGGCCGAGCATCTCTCCCTTGGGATCACCCCAGGGGAGACACACCTGGGTGTAACTTAACCGTCTGCTGTGCTGCCTTTAAATAGTAGTCAGGGCTTGCTTTTTATCTTTGGAGATATCCCTAGGGAATACACACCTTGGTTTAACCTACATACACTTCAGCCCATCTTTTGTCCCTAAGAAATAATCCCCTGTGTGCTCATCAGATAGTTCAGCATCTAGAAAGAGACACTTTGGCAGAGTGAACTTTAGCAGTTGTATGATTTTTATTTCATAGAATGGTTTGGGTTGGAAAGGACCTTAAAGATCATGTAGTTCCAACCCCCCTGCCATGAGCAGGGACACTTCCCACTACACCAGGTTGCTCAATGCCTCATCCAACCTGGCCTTAAACACCTCCAGGGATTGAGGGGGCATCCACAACCTCTCTGGGCAACCCCTTCCAGTGTCTCACCACCCTCACACTAAAGAACTTCTTTCTTCTATCCAGCCTATTTAAGGAATGTTGTTTCTATTCCCTTCTGAGCCATTTCCTTTGGCAAAAGGCATCTCCCTCTTGCCTTGCTGTTGCAATGACTTATAGGAGCTCTAAGTTGCAGTATCCAGTTTGGAAAGTTGAAGGAATAAAATTCACTGGGGAGACAAGAACTACAGCCTCCCTTTCCGGCACGCCCATAAGATGCTCTTGTTAGCATTTGGAGAACTTTCTGTTTGCTAATTGTTTAATCCTGAATTAAAATATAAAGAGCCATCATTAGACATGAAATACCATTTCCTGACCAGTGATTTGGTGTTGCCCATAGAGCTGGAGCAACACAGCAGCCACCATGAGCTGTTATTGTTTTGCAATTTCAGGAAGGAGGGTGAGCTCAAGAGGTGGTGTTGGACTTGACTTCCTGCCTTTCTGCTCTAGGTGAAATTTGGGTAGGTGATGTAGACACGTGCTATTGTCACTGTGCCACCCAGCAATCTCTGTTTCAACAAGGCTGCTGTTAACATGCAGCTTTCAATACAAGAGTGAGATAATTGATTTAATACTTAAGGTATTGGGCTAATGGATTAATAGTCTCTGTTTTTTTTCTCACAAGTTTCCTTTCTTTCATGCTTAGTTGTTTGTTCTTTATCACTATTTCTACTTATTTTAAGAGGCAAGATGATTTCAGTGGTGTTGAATAACCTACACTTAGTCTGTCATGAGTGTGCAGCATCCTTTCTGGTACCATGATAGAGCTTCAAAGCTACATTTGCTTCTCATGGTAGACATAGAGTCACAGAATGCATGGAGTTGGAAGGGACATTCAAAGGCCATTGAGTCCAACCCCTTGCAGTGAGCAGGGACATCCTGCACTAGATCAGGTTGCTCAGAGCCTCATCAAGCCTGGCCTTGGGTGTCTCCAGGGATGGGGCCTCCACAACCTCTCTGGACAACCTGTTCCATTGTCTCACCACCCTCATGATGTGGAATTTTCTTTGTGCTGCAGATTAAACACACTGTGTTCTAGCACAACAGCTGAAGAGAATGTGTGTTGAATTATTTGAGGACCTCAGGACCTGCTGTGCATCTCTGTTTCCAAAACCCTCTCTATTTCTTTCAAAAAAAAATCTTCATGGATTTGCTGACAACTGGGATTTACTTGGTTTTACTTTGGTTGATGTGTTTTCTGTAGAAACCTTGGAATGCCACAACTGGAGACAAAGCAGGGCTCCTTCTCTGTACCACAACCTTTAACTGAGTTTCTAACCAGTTAGTAGATTGGTTCTGAACGGGATAATTAATATTTAGCAAACTAGAAGACAGCTAACATTGTTTTACTCCTGCCAGGGGCTGAGGCTAGGACATGATTATCTTATAACTGGCTTGGCAGAAGTGTGAGTGTGTGTTGGTTTGGTGGTGGTATATTTTTATTTAATTTTTTTTTTTTTTAGCCTCTTAACCATGTCTAATAACCAGTACAACTGGTCTGTCTTCTTCCTTTCTTGGAACATGGTTGGATGTTCCTAACTACAGTGCTCCATAAGCAGCTATTGCCAATGTGTGCACACCCTTCTGGCATTTCTCCACTTCCATGGGCTCTGGGATGGAGGACATTTGTCCCCAAGCTTCCCAAAATTAATTGACAATACTAATGGGAAAAGAACACAAATGCATAAGCAGGATTAGTAAAATTATATAGCAGGAAAAAGAAAACATTTTAGGCTCTTCAAGCATGAGTTTTTGGAGCTTGTGAAGAGAATATAGTTATACCTGCAATATTTTAAAGCAAAGATTAATGTCTCCACTCCAAAGTGTTTATTCAAATTCTAACAGCTCCTATTTATTTTATGGCATAAAGAGTTTACTTGGGACCTTCCTAAGAATTAGCACACTTGGGTTTTCCTAACTAATTACAACACAAACACAGCCAGGGATGGATTAATTGACAGTTTTGGATTTGGGAAAACACTTGGCTGGAAGGTTGTGGAGCTGTTCCTGGCTGTCACTTGGGGTTCTACACTGGCCTTCTTAGCTCATGGATGCCAGGCTTGAAAAGCCATCAGTTCTATACTAGAGAAGGTTCCTACTCCATCCTATTGAAAAACTTCTCCCATCTTGCTTGGCCACCCTGTCACAGAATCATAGGATGGTTTGTGTTGGAAGGGACCTTTAAAGATCATCTAGTTCCATCTCCCCCTGCTATGGGTAGGGTTCTTCCTTCATCTTTATCTTCACACATGATGGTGGAAAACACAGAACTTTGTTCTTCCACAAAACAGCAGCTGAAATCATCCCAAGAGAGAGGCATTATCTGAGAAACTAGAAAATGATTCAATGAAAGAAGGAATGAATCATGTAAATGCTCAAAGAGTTGTACCTCAGCAATGTCCCTCCCTTCTTAGTACAAAGCAAAGAACAAAAGCAGGCTGCTGCCTGGCCTGGGCCCCTCCTAGATGACTTACTGGGACTGTGAAATCATCAGAAGCCTCAGAAAGATGTGCTTATGCAGCATTTACAACTTGATTTTCTTCTCTTTGGTTCTCTGTAAACATGGAACTAGTAGCCATATTCTCTTGAACACCTGTAGATGTTCTAGAGAAGACTCAACAAGCCCAGGATTCTTTTTCTTTGCCCATTTCTCTCCCTGGAAGTGTTTATACTAGGATGGATGAGGCACTGAGCAACCTGGTCTAGTGACATGGCAGGATCTAGATGATCTTGAAGGTCCTTTCCAACCCAAACCATTCTATGATTCTACCAGATGGATGAGGAGGAGCACAGACTCAAGCAGTTGGTTCACTTTCACAGGTTTCTGGCTGGCTTTTACACTTCAGAAATGGAAAATGGATTTTTAGATGTTATAAAAAACGCATTTCAGAAGAGAGGTATTAAAAATTACCAGGTCATGAAATGATGAAACCACCTTTTCATTGCTGAGGAGAGTTTTAAACCCTCTCTTACAAAACAATCAGTGTGGTCTGTTGAAATGGAAAGTTCTAATGGGAGGTAAAAATCTTGAACAGCCCATTAATTCCTACCTGAGAGATAAATTAGAGATTGCCTCAGCACTTAGAGGAGCTTCAGAGAGCGAGAGAGAGAGAAATATTGATCTCAGGTTGCCAGATCTTAAATTGAATGTGGGAGAGCAACCTGCTACAGAAGTTATTCAGTGCAAATTATTTTTCAGATCATCATTGTGCAAAAGATGAAAAGAATTAAAAAGCATAAAAAGAAGTAATTGCAAGAGAAGTGTTAATTCTAAATTCATTTCCAAGTGCTTTATCCTCTTAAGCAAGTGATTGTCCACAGGCTTCAGCTCTTAAGCTCACAAAGAAAGCAATGGAAGAGGTTCTCCTTTGCTGTCAGCTCTTTGTAAACTCTTAGTTTTATCCATTTGTTGAGTAAAATGAGATTCCATTGCATCCAATCTATATGTCTCTTTGATAGTGAGCTTTTTATCTTTCTTGGTTTTCTTTTTTTTTCCCCCCCTTTCTTGTTTTCTTGGTTTTATATTTTCCCCCCTTTCTTGTTCA
>VZTY01017906.1:0-15298 GCA_013400935.1 Turnix velox | reverse complement strand
TCTTGGTTTGAATTTTTTTTTTAACTTTCTTGTATTTTTTCGACTTTTTTTTTGCACAGTTTGCTTTTTGCTCAGGCTCTTGTGACATCGGTGGCGAATGTCTGTGAGGAATTGCCTGGGGGCCAGTGTGACTTTCAAAGGATAAGACAATTTGTTACCTTGCCAGTGAACAGTTTATTACATTTCTAATTATTGTTATTAGTCTGGCAGGTGGTGCCATGCCTGATATTTTTACAGCTGCCAAAGATGCAGGTACTACTTTCATGACAAAAAATGAGCTGAGTAAGATTTAGAGAAAACCCAGGCATTTCAGTACGTGTCCCAGTACGTGAGGTGTAAGGCACCAGCTATTTAAAAATCTCAAATCTACTGAGTCTTGACACATTTTGCTGTGAGACTAATTGTAATTAGAGCATGTTAACAGCCAAAGTCAGATATGAAGGTATTTCTCTCTCCCTCTCTAGCCCTTTCCTCTAATCTTGATGGCTCTACTTGTTGTGTAAATTAAAGACTTGTCGTATTTAGAAGCTCCAGCACAGAGTTTGTGTTAATCACCACCAAAGAATATGAAATACTCCTTTCCCTATGAAAGCATAAGTTCCTAGACATAGAGCCTCTGCTTTCTCTGGTTTGTTGGGTTGCATGTGGTCAGATTCAGGAGTTAAAGTTGATAAAATAATGTGTGAATTTTAGAATGAGCCAATGCAACACCCTCTGAGCAGCAAGGTCCAGCTCCACTCATGCCTCCCTGAGCAGGACAGCATGAAAAGAGTGAATCCAGAATGATTTTGTCACACCCTCACTAAAAAGAACTTAATTCAGAAGAAACAGAGCTGGAGAATGTGTTTCACATCCAGCAGTGTGTCTGCTCTCATGTATATTTGAGCTTTTATTCTTATTCATGTGGCTGCTATCCTAATAAATACAAAGCATGTTTTTCTGGCATTCTTATGGCACAAAGCTTCTTGTCTTCATGGAGATAAAAAACCCTAAAATCAATGTATTCTTTTAGTATATAACTCTATTTTGTTAAGGAAAATTTCACACCAGCACACTTGGGAGTAGCAGACACTCAGACCTGTCACAGTTGGATTTTAGTGTGTTTTGCTTCAGTTTGAGGAAATATAAGGAGAGGGCATAGGTTTCTTGTGCAGCTCTGTCTCTGTTCCCTGCCCTGATGTTTTGTGACACAGCTGTATTGTGCCAAGACATCTCCTAAATGTAAAAGTGGCAGTGACAAGAAATTACATGGTGCCTCCTGTAAGGAAAAATGAATCCATACAGTCATTCAGCCTGAGATTTAGCACTTTATCTGTGATTGAGTGATTTGGGGATCTGGTTGATGGGAAGAGGGGAGACCATGGGCATGTTGAAGAGCCATTTCCTGCAGGGGCTGCTTTCTAGCAGGGTTAGAAGGATATCTCACACTGGATTGCACCTGGAGCAGGGGAAAGATGAAGATATGGGTCCCCTCCCCTTTTCCTCATCCCTTGTCTCTTATTTCTGAGGTACAGGTGTGTGGTTACAGCATAAACAGATTTTTCTTCTAGGCTAATGAGATGTGTGGTTTGTTGTATATTTTTATTTTTGGGGTTTTTTTTTTCTTGTAGTATCTCTGCCAAAATATAAAAGCACGGAATGTGAACTCCTGCACTTTCACACTCCCTGTGCTCACCAGGGATAAAAAAAAAAAGCTTGTTTCTGGGGTGTCAGACACAATCTGCTTCAGTTTTTTCCTCAATATAGTTCAGATTTTTTTTTTGTCCATGCCCCATAAACTTTATATTGGCTGTCAGAGCACCCTAAACAAAGAGACATAGTATGAGCACGAAAGAGGAGGGTTTTTTTTCTCTGTCATCTTTCTGTTGGAGCTCCTCAGGGGACAGTAACACTAGCTTTTGCCACTAATTAGGAGAAAACTAATTCTGTCTTGATCCTAAAGTTTGCAAGTCTGTAGAAGTCATCTCAAATATGATTGTGCATACCCTGAATGATGAAGATGAACTGTTAAAGGTGATTTGATATTGGCTAGCTGGTCTCTGTTTAGGAGAACTGTTTCCTCACTATCTGTTGTAGCTGCTCATACCACAACTCTGCTTCCTGGGGTGGAAGGAGAAAAGGAAGAGTGCAGGTGTGAGGAAGGCTGCCTTGTAGGAGTGTGTTATCTGCAGCTCAGGTGATTTATGGTTGCATGTTTCATGTAGCAGGAATGATATTGCCAGGGGTAAGAACAAGGAGGAGAGAGCTCAAGTTCCCCTTGGGGTGACAGACATCTCCAAAACAAAAAAAAAAAAAAAGAAAAGAGGATCCTTTTTTGAATTTTTCTGGCAAGTCTCATCAGGAGAGTCCTCCAGCAAAAAGGGAAATGTGACTTTCCCTTTGGAGCTGCTGTCACTGCTCCGGTGTAACCACTACTCACTGTCAGAGATCCCCTTGATAGGAAGCAGGAGAACTGGTGCCACGAGAGCTAACTGTACTCAGACTCTTCCCTCTCTTCCTGCCCACACCTTGTCCCAACGTTGTGCAACTCCACATTAACATGGACATCAATTTCAAGGCCATGCTGGAAACTTTTCCTTTGGAGAAAAACACTAGAGAAACTCTGTCATCAGCAGAGTTAATGAAACTGGGTGTCTGAAGGCTTTGTGTTCCCTTTCAAAGGCTGTGTCCCTTGGATGGGTTTTGGGAAAACTTGGGATTTATTCTGCTTTGCATAGACTGGACAGGGATCAAGGGGAATGAGGAAACTCCTGTTAGGCTGCTGGGTTGGCAGCAGAACCTCAATGCTAATCTAAAGCTGTGTGAATGGCATGAACCTGAAGGAGGGTGAAGTTTGTGTGTTGATGGTACTCAATGTTAATATTTCAAGGCTAAAAATAGTGACAATTAGTGCTTTATCAGCACTTACACGTGCACTCAAGGTCTGAGCCTTGAATCAGTTGCATCTGCTGAGATCTAACTATGCAGTGGTTGAACCCTTGTTTTAACAGTCCTTTCTTTATTTTCAAGTAGTTTTGTGGATTGTTTTTTTCCCCACTTTCTAACCATTTCAGTAATTTTTTTAAACTGGATTGATTTACATTTCTCACTTTGCAGCTTTTCATTGCCTTTGGGAAGTACTCCTTTTTTTCCATTACCTTCCTTTTAGCTATTTAAGGGTATTTTCCAAACAGAATCAACCCCAGACTCGATGCTGAGCTTGGATTTGGGGAATTTTGAGAGCTTCCAACCACTAGATGGCACATAGCAAGGGAATCCGTACATCTAGAATAGTAGCTAAGTTTTTTGACTTAGCATGATTAAAGTATAACTAATATTAAATATTCTTCTAATATTGGAAAATGCAAAACATGGTGATTAAGTTTTAATAATCAGCTGTTATTATGGACCTTGGGTGATTAGTGTGTTCAAACCACTTCTTTTCCAGACCTTGACACCGTGATCATTGCTAACATGAACTGTAAAGTTCAGTGATTCAAGTTGTAAATGGTTTTATTGGTTCCATGTTGGGAAAAAGAAAAAAAAAAAAAAGGAAGGTTGTGAAATTCCATGATGATTCAAAGTTATGTATTTCTTAAGTCCTGGCAATTCTAGTTTTTCTTCTTTATTTGTCTCTTCATCATTGAAGAAAATCCAGGCTCCATCTCTGACTTTGCAAACACTAAACCAAGGATGTTGATTTGGGAGCAGAAAGTTATATTCCTAGAATAAATATCCCAAATGGAGTTGAAGTAAGATGAGCACTAATGATAATGTACCAGGGTTATCCAGAGGGAGGAATTCACCTCCAGGGATGAGAGTGGAATTGGAGAAAGGTCCCTATTTACATATAGGCTGATGACAGTTGGATAAAACATAGAGCCTTTCTGTGTTTCTGTTGGTTTGTGTTTTGTTTTCTGAAAATTGCCCTATTTTTTTAGAGTAATTTTAGATCCATTATATCATAAGGGTTCTTTCAAAGTAGGTTTTTTTTGTTTGTTTGTTTGTTTTGGGGTTTTTTTTCCTAATGAAAGCTTGTTCAGCCTGGAGAAGAGAAGGCTCAGGGGAGACCTCCTAGTAGCTTCTCAGTACCTGAAGGGGGCTACAGAAAGGCTGGGGAAGGATTTTTTAATAGGATCCAGGGTGGCAGGACTAGGAGGAATGGATGCAAATTGGAAGAAGGGAGATTTAGGCTGGAGATAAGAAAAGAAGTTCTTTACTGTCAGCATGGTGAGACCCTGGAAGAGGTTGCCCGGAGAGGTTGTGGATGCCCCCTCAAATCCCTGGAGGTGTTCAAGACCAGGCTGGACAAGGCACTGAGCAGCCTGGTGTAGTGGGAGGTGTCCCTGCCCATGGCAGGGGGGTGGAACTAGATGATCTTGAAGGGCTCTTCCAACCCAAACCATTCTATGAATTAAATGGGAAGATCTAAATCCTCTCCAGTGTTTGTCTGCAACAAGTCTTCTCTGAAGTTCATTTTAATAGCTTTTCAGTGACTGGGAGCAAATTGTTTTGGTTTCTCCAAACCATCTTGAGGATTAAGAAGACATTTAAAGCCTGTTTTGGCTTTAAAACTGTGTTCTGTGAAGTCCTTTTATGATTTCAGTGCTCGATGAAGCAATCCCTGATTCACTTTGCAAACTCGTGTGGAGATGTTTATGATGAAGGGCCCGTCACTGTTTTCATTGCTGCATTTACCTTCTTAGAATTCATCTGGCTTTCTGCTGTGGTCATGTGTTGCATGATTGTGTGTCTTCATATTCTTTTTGGTTTTCATGTGTGTGCCTGTAGAACCTGTGTGTGAATGCACACACGTGTGCCTGGGCAGGGCAAGGCTGCACCATCTCTGGAGGGAGCATGGAGGAAGTGACTTCAAGTCACCCACTTACTCACTGGCATCTGCACTGGGAAACCTGTATTTTGTGGTTTTATTGAGTGCTTTTGGGTTGTTTTTTTCCAGGGAAGGCAATGCAAGAAGGCAGACATCCATCCATCCCCTTCCTAATAACAAATTTCATAGAATCATAGGGTTGGAAGGGACCTTCCAAGGCTTTCTAGTCCAACCCCCTGCAGTG
The DNA here is from genome assembly GCA_013400935.1 of Turnix velox. Taxonomy (NCBI): domain Eukaryota; kingdom Metazoa; phylum Chordata; class Aves; order Charadriiformes; family Turnicidae; genus Turnix; species Turnix velox. The sequence continues at coordinate 10,244 of VZTY01017906.1, read as the reverse complement.
ACAGGGACATCCTGCAGTAGATGAGGTTGCTCAAAGCCTCAGCAAGCCTGGCCTTGGATGTGTGCAGGGATGGAGCATCCATCACCTCTCTGGACAACCTCTTCCAGTGCCTCACCACCCTCATGGGGAAGAACTTCTTCCTGATGTCTCACCTAATCCTGCCCTGCTCTAGTTTCAAACCACTGTCCCTCATCCTGTGTCTCCATGCCCTGGCAAACAGCCCCTCCCCAGTTTCCTGTAGCCCCTTCAGTTACTGGTAATTTATCACTTGTGACTTTGATGTAAAACAAATGGGGTGTCAGCACAGAAATGAAGAGCTGCCTTGGAAATGGCACCTCGGTGCAGCAGGTGCTGAGCTGGCAGTTTCACAGCAGATTGTGAAATTTGATCACACAATGGGAAATGGAGCCACTCCTTGAGGACAATATCTGAAAACATAATGGGGAGCCACCCTTCAAAGGCCATCTGCGTAATAATGGGGCTTAGAAACACTTTCTACCTGCTTTGCTTAGAAAATTATGAACTTTTTTTAATAGTGTTACTGGTTTTTGCACAAGCAGGCTATATTTAGATGTACCTCAGCTCATCCTGCACTCTGGCACACCCAAAAGGTAATCAAATATTTGCTGCTACCATCACTTGGAGGTGCAAAATATCAATGAAACTTCTCATTCTCTTGATGTCCTGGTGTTACAGAATCACAGAATGTGCTGAGTTGGAAGAGACCTTCAAAGAACATCTAGTCCCACCCCCTGCAGTGAGCAGGGACATCCTGCACTACATCAGGTTGCTCAAAGCCTCAGCAAACCTAGAAAATCTGCAGGGATGGAGCCTCCACCACCTCTCTGGGCAACTGATTCCAGTGTCTCATCACCTGCAGGGGGATGAACTTCTTCCTAATGTCTCACCTAACCCTGCCCTGCTCTAGTTTCAAGCCACTGCACCTCATCCTGATGCTCCATGCCTTGGCATCAGCCCCTCCCCAGCTTTGCTGTAGCCCCTTCAGGTATTGGGAGGCCACTGTGAGGTCTCCCCACTGCCTTTTCTTCTTTAGGCTGAACAACCCCAACTTTCTCAGCCTGTCCTCACAGGGGAAGTGCTCCAGCTCTCTGTGTCTCTCCTCTGGACCCATCTCCATGTCCTTCTTGTGCTGAGGACCCCAGAGCTCGACACAGTAATTCCAGGTGGGTTTTCACAAGAGCACAGCAGAGGGGCAGAATCACCTCTTTCTATCTCCATCTGTGATGGTAATGTCTTTCCATCCCTCCCTGGGGATGTCACCTTGTCACCTGCTATCTTCTGGAATCTGAGTGTTCATCCACCCCTCGAGTAACTTTCACTGCAGCCATTTTCTGCCAGTCTCAAACCATGAAATACTAATACATGCTAATGAAGGTGGAAACACCCAACCTGATGATTGCCTTGGCCCCATGACACTCTGTGCTACTTGATGTCTCTCTCCTTTCTTCTCCAGATGGCCATAAAGATCGCACCTGTGCTCCTACAGGTACTTATGCACACCACAGCCTCTGAATAATGCAGACTAATAGAGAAGACTTCAAAGCAGGGCAGCAGAACTTCTTTAAAAAGGCTGGGAGGAGAGGCTGATGGGAGATGTTAGAAGAATTCGGTGTTTCCTGCTTAGCTAAGCAGTAATTTAGGAGGGCATGGAAACTACATGCAGGAATTTCAAAGAAAATAAAAAAGCAAACAAAAGCTGTGCATGCCGCCCTGATGCTGTAGACAAAGAGCAAAGAGTGGGAGAGGTTTGCAGCAAATCAGCTGCTGGAGTCTGCTGTTTTGCTGGGGGAATGAAAATATTTGGTGTTATTTGGCAAAGGGTAAGAAGGAGAGCAGTTTAGCAGTGGCCTGAGCAAGTCATTATGTGATTGAAATCAATTACCCAGGGATCTCATTAGCAAAAGAGAATAATCATCTTCCTCCTGCTGTGGATCTCAATCAAACACCTAATCAAAACATAGAATCATAGAATAGTTTGGGTTGGAAGGGACCTTAAACATCATCTTGTTCCAACCCCCTTGCCATAGGCAGGGACACCTCCCACTACATCAGGATGCTCAGTGCCTTGTCCAGCCTGGTCTTGAGCACCTCCAGAGAGGGGGCATCCACAACCTCCCTGGGCAACCTGTTCCAGTGCTTCACCACCCTCACTGTGAAGAATTTCTTTCTTATGTCAAGTCTATATCTACCCCCTTCCAATTTACATCCATTGTTTCTAGTCCTCCCATCCCATATCATATTATGTTAAAAATTCCTTCCCCTGCCTTTCTGTAGGACCCTCTCAGGTACTGAGAAGTTACTCTGAGGTCCCCTCTGAGCCTTCTCTTCTCCAGGCTGAACAACCCCAACTCCCTCAGCCTGTCCTCATAGGGCAGTTGCTCCAGCCCTTTGACCATCTTCGTGGAAAACACTGCCTTTCAAAGCCATTGAAGGGTTTAAAATCAGACTTTTCTTCCTGCAATGAGGATTTTCTGCAGAAACTGTGCATCTCATTTATGGCACTTGACTTAGTAAAGTGATTTATGGTTATTCCAGTTTGGCTATCAGGAGTTAATGTGCTGGTGCAAGTCAGTTCCAGCAGGACAAAGGTGAAATATTGAATTGTATAAGGGGATTTTAAGCAGGTAGGTCTTGGTTTTGAGAGTCTGAGAAAATAATAAAGCTTAATAATAAAGCAATTAATACTTCAACAATGAGAGAATCATAGAATGGTTTGGGTTGGAAGGGACCTTCAAGATCATTTAGTTCCAACCTCCCTGCCATGGGGTTCACCTCCCACTAGACCAGGTTGCTCAGTGACTCATCCAGCCTGTTAACTTCCCTGATTATTTCAGGATATTTTCAGGAAGCTCAAAGACAAGCAGTTGATAGGCGGATGACAGAACTAGAAGCAGTGATGTATAAGAGGAGAAAAAAAAAAAGTCTGTAGCATGGGTGGTACAGAAGAAAACCCAAACTTTAATTAAATCATATATATTTTAAGACACAGGGATTCTCTTTTTATCAAAATATTGCTGTTCTTAGTGTGACCTTACAGGTTCTTCTATAAATAGTGACAGAAGAATTACTCTAGGAAAAACAGTGGTTTACATTCATACCAAGCAGACTGCAAATAAATATGTTTCCAAGTAACAGAAGGGACTGACAGCATGTGGTTTGCCTGCAATCATACAACATAGGGTTTGCTGTGAACACCCAAAGGATATAAAACAATCATGTATATTTTAAACAGATCTCTGTATACTCCTATACAGGGGAATATTCTAGACCAGGTTGACAAAACATGGTTTGATGAATGAAATCAGGAAAGGAAGAGTCTTTCTCCTTCTCTTTACACACACACACCTCTCTTCTTTCTCCCTGTAGATTTCAGATGTGAAAAGCAACGTGGCTGATACCTGGGGAAAATAAAATCTACCCCTGCTGAGTCAGAAAATCTAAAAATCCTTTACAGCTGTCCCCCTGGAACAGTTAAGAAGCCAAAGGTTTCCTCATCTTTCCCTGCTGGGGTAAGGAAATTGCCCACAGAACAGCTCTGTGTTGGCAAATATTATTGCTGTTATCTATGGATTGATTTTGCTGGTGGGTGGCTTGTCCTCTTCCATGGAACTGGCCTGTCTCTCAACCACTCCCTAGCTGGGTCACTGCCACTGCAAAGCTTGGTCTTGCTTCCCTTGCAGCTCTGACAGGAGCAGTTGAGGGTTCCTTTCCCTCTCCACATTACAGGCATGTACCTGTCCTGTTTGCCCAAGATGGGAAAGTCTGCAGTTGGAACAGAGATGAAGCCCAGGTGTTGATGGCTAGAGTTATAGTCAGAACTCCCAGGATGTTGAGTACAAACCCAGCTTTGGCCTAAAATTATAAAAGAAAAGGTTTATTAGTGGCATGAAGTACTTCCTTTTCTTGGTGATTCAGTCTGGTTGCATTTTTCTCCCTGTTTTTGTTTTTTTTTTCCATAGCTCCATCAAATTACATTTAAGCTTTCACAAATATAACTTGTGTTAGGGGAAAAATGAGTTTCCACAGGGTTAAAACAGTTTAAACTAGAACTCCTGTGATCCTTTTAATCCACTTAGATTTGACTTTAGGACATTGAGCTATTGGAGAGGGTCCAGAGGAGGGCCAGGAAGATGGTCAAAGGGCTGGAGCAACTGCCCTATGAGGACAGGCTGAGGGAGTTGGGGTTGTTCAGCCTGGAGAAGAGAAGGCTCAGAGGGGACTTTATAGTAACTTATCAGTACCTGAGGGGGTCCTACAGAAAGGCAGGGGAAGGAATTTTTAATATGATATCGGATGGGAGGACTAGAAACAATGGATGTAAATTGGAGGGGGTAGATTTAGACTTGACATAAGAAAGAAATTCTTTACAGTGAGGGTGGTGATGATTCTATGACTTTCACTTTTGATTTGGCATAAATTTCTAATGTTATTCTGAATTTTTTTTGGATTAGTTATTCCTTCGAGAAGTTATCAAGGGATGTGGCACCCACGTGCATCTTAGAATCATAGAATAGTTTGGGTTGGAAGGGACCTTAAAGATCATCGAGTTCCACCCCCCTGCCATAGGCAGTGACTCCTCCCACTAGACCAGGCTGCCCAGTGCCTTGTCCAGCCTGGTCTTGAACACCTGCAGAGAGGGGGCATCCACAACCTCTCTGGGCAACCTGTTCCAACATGTTGAGAGAGGGGAACAGGGAAGCCTGGTGAGATGTTCAAGGCTTTCCTCTGGACCATGCAGGAGGACTGCCCACTCTTTCAAGAGGAACCAAAATTAGAAAAAGGAAAGACTCTAAGCTAGCCATGAAAATTGTGGGAAGAACATGCTTTTGCTCACCATGTCAATAACCCTGAGCTGTCCATAGGAGAAGACAATGGCATTGGGAGGAGTGGCCACTGGGAGCATGAATGCCAGTGATGCAGACAGAGTGCAGGGGAGCATGATGTAGAGTGGGTTGAGGCAGATGGCTTCAGCCTGTGTGAGAGGAGAGAACAAAATGATGGTTTTAATATTAAAAAAAAAAAAAATAAAAAAAATCTTCTAACAGGAGACCCATTGCATTTGTCTATGTTAGAAACCTTGTTCCTCCATGAACTCTGAAGCCCCTCGTGTTTTGGTTCTGCTTTGGAAACTTCTAACCGATGACTTGATGGAGTCAACACAGGGATTGATTTTTGTGGTCAGTGCTTTGTGTTCCTGATTGAGGAATTTAATCAATGCTGATGAATAAGTTAATAATAATGGTTGTATTCAACTCCAAAACCAAGAGAAAATACAGATTGGCTTTGACCTGGTTAATCAGAGGAAATGGGATAACCCCAACTCTGAAGGTGAGAGGATCATTTTAGGGGGTGAGCTTGGGATAGCCCCAACCCTGAAAGTGAGAGGATCAGTTTAGGGGTGAGCTGAAGCTTGTGCAAAAAGAGCTTGGTGGAGCTTATTCCAGTGTCTGTCTGGAACCAGCTTTCCACCCTGCAGACCCACATCTGCCCCAGCAACAGGAATCTCCTGTAGAAATGCAGAAAGTCCTGAATTAGGTCACAGAGCTGGACCAATGCTATCACCTTTGGAGACCTCTGGAAGGAGAGTGAGTGGTGGGGGGTGAGATAGAGTAATGGAATGTCTCAGGGAAGCAAAAGCTGCTGCAGTTGCTGTCTCTGTACAGAACAAATAGGAAAAAACAAGTCCAGCTGGCAGTGACCTCACCAGGTTGTTTAGGCCAGAAGGCAAAGTCTAATATGCTAATGAATTTAATCCTTTTGCTTTTCACCAGGGATGATTTTCAGAAAGGCTGAACAAAGCACAGTGCATCATTCATCTGTATGGATATCTCNGGAGGAAGAGAGTGGTGGTGGCCACGTTGCTGGTGCACTCGGTGAAAGTGGCAATGAGGAGACAGAGGAGGAGAGCAATAGCTGGGTGAGGGATTTGCTGCAGAGCGGTCAGTTGGCTACCTAACCATGCAGACAACCCTGATTCCTGTAACAGAGAAAAGAGATCTATTTATCATAGAATCATAGAATAGTTTGGGTTGGAAGGGACCTTAAAGATCATCGAGTTCCAACCCCCCTGCCTTAGGCAGGGACACCTCCCACTACATCAGGCTGCTCAGTGCCTTGTCCAGCCTGGCCTTGAACACCTCCAGAGAGGGGGCATCCACAACCTCTCTGGGCAACCTGTTCCAGTGCTTCACCACCCTCACTGGAAAGAATTTCTTTCTTATGTCAAGTCTAAATCTACCCCCTTCCAATTTGCATCCATTGTTTCTAGTCCTCCCATCCAATATCATATTAAAAAGTCCTTCCCCTGCCTTTCTGTAGGACTCCCTCAGGTAGTGGTAAGTTACTCTGAGGTCCCCTGGCTAGTTTCTTAATAATTTGCTTTTTTAGAAGCAGAGTTAATGATGCTTTGATTGGTAGTAACATCTCTGCTGCTCAGGCAACAACAGAGATCTGTTGTTCATCCTTGGGATGTCACCAAGAGTCTGTCCCACTGCCCTAGCTGGGGAAACACGCGTTTGGTGCTCCCAGTGTGCCCTCTTGTGTTCTGGGAGAGGACACCTGGAAAGCAAGATGGAAAACAGACAAAGTGAGGATGTTACCTCACTGCCATTGGCTAAGGCAAAGCCACCTCCCAGCAGAAACACGATGTTCCACGGCATCTTCTGGTGAACGACTGTCCAATTCAGGAGAGCTGGAGGTGCCTTGATCTTTGTCCTGCCATCTGGAATCCAAAAAGATCCTGTAAGCTTGTGTCACCTCCTCCAAAGAAAGGAGGAACTCCTCGGTGGGAGGTGAGTTTAGCCTAAACATCAAGAAAACACTCATGTCAGCACAATGGAGTAGACTGGGGAATTATCTCCTGAAGCAAAGGACAAGGGGGAGCCTCATCAACAGAGATTTGAAAACTTGACTTGCAAAAACACTAATGAGTGATCTGGCTGTTCCACGAGATGGGGTAGAATAAAGGTAAGAGTGAGTTCAAAGCATGATCTGCAGAACTGTGGGTGTTTCTAATAAGTTGTGTAGTTCTCCCCTGAAAATTCCAGCTTCAGAAGCTTTTAGGTATGTGCATGTTAATATCTGGGACCCTGCTGAGGTGAGAGTTTCCTTTCTAGCCTAAAGCTGGAGCTCTGCAAGAAGAGCAGTTTGAAATCTTGCTTAATGTTTCCTTTTGTAAATCCAAAACTATAGAACTTCCCCCTCTGACAGTTGGTTGGTTTTTTTTTTTTGATGCCTTCAGCACCTTTTTTACCTGTTTGTTCTCTTTCATCTCTGGAAAAGTCAGAAGGGATGATGAACAGCAAAATGGAAACGAAGATGGCAACTGTAGCATCAGTGATGTAGCTGCAATAAATAAGTCAGATATTTAGTCTTGCTGTGCTTTTTGTTTTTAGGAAATCTGTCTGATTTCATTGTTGTTCCAAGTGGAGGAGGAGTGGTGGTACCTTGATCCACTGCTGCTGAAAAGAACCGTTGCCCAACCAGGTATGAAACCAGGCTCTCTCGTAAACCAGAGCAACACCAGGAGGATGAAGAGGATCAAAACAGCTATTTCTGCAAATTTCATGGGACCCAGCTTCTTGTGCTCTTCCTTGATGACAGCATAGGCCTGTTCCTCCTTGGCCTTTGCAGCAGCATCTGCAGCACAACCAAAATTCTCCCGAAAGCTAGAAAAAAAGTGGAGAATAAACAGCAGAAAGTTTTGCCAGAATTAAGAAGCCAAGTTTTGTTCTCAGCTTCAGCTCTGTTACGGTGTGTGAAGGGAACTTACTTAAAGCCCAGGTACAGAATCTGCAGCCAAATCCATGCCAAAACCAGCAAGACTATCATGGTGGGGAAGGCAAAGGAGAACCAAGAGGCAAAGGTGATGACGTTACCATTTTGGGGGAAGAGCCTGTAGAATGTAAATGGCTGTTAGCATCCAAAAAAAGCCTCCTCTTCTGGTTTTAATGACTCAGAAAAGAGGAGGTACTGGGGGGACCTCTGAAGAAGGTTATTTCTCAACAAAGTTACCAAACTGATATTTTCCTCCTTGGTGCTGGCTAGAAGTCAGCTGTGCAGGATGAGGTTTAGTGGGCATATAATCCCAAATTCATCCAGACTTACCCATCAATTTGTCCCTGCAGCACCAGGTTTGGTGTGGTCCCAGTCAGAGTTGCAATTCCCCCAATACTGGCTGAATAGCAAATACAGAGAGACATTCCCTTGCATAAATTCTTGTGCTTCTCCTCCATCAGCTCTTCGTTTCTCTTTCCATCTACCTGGACTGTCAGGACATAACTGTTATCTAGGTTCAAAGAGAGGAACAGAAGTGTTACAGAAGGCAGAGTGAATGGAAAAGATCTTGTTTCTGTGTAAATTGGCATTTCAAGGTGAGAGCTCAAAGCTGAGGGAGCCAGATTTTCTCATTTTAAGGTTGTCATTGTTAATGCTTTGATTGAGCAAACTTTTTTTTTCAAAAGGAGTTGAAATTCATGATGAAGTCCAACCATACTGCTTGGTGAACATCTGAACTGCATGAGGTGCCACAAAAATTCAGGAGATACAACAGAGTTGGAGGAGCTGGGGGAAGGGACTGAGATTTGCCCTCAGAAATGCTTGAGGTCCCTCAAAGAGGGAAAGGCAGGTGGTAAAGAGGTTTTGTCCCTTGATTGTATACCTTGGGGTGAGAAAGATCATTTTAATCCTTAACCTTAACAAGCCAGGAATTCTTTTTGGGGATTCCCTCTATTGCATAAGTTACACAGCAGATAACAATTGAACGGCAGGTGGTATATTGGAAATATGAAGACTAATCTAAAGGCTTCATCTCATGGAGAGCTTATAGATTTTTATTGATTACTGTCCCTTCATGCTTTCCAAATATTTCTAATTTCAGCCAAGTCAATGGGTGAGTCTCTGGTTCATGGAAGACGCCCATAAATGCTGCCTGAGAAAGGCAGGATGCTTTTTATATGTCCATCTTTGAGGATTTATTAACAACTGTAATAACAGTAAAAAAGGCATCAGATCATCCTCCTTTACCCCTAAGAGAAAAACACCCATAACCCACTCACCTTTTTTCTCCTTTTCTTTGGAGATATCAACTTTGGTTGGCTCTTCCTGCAGCTCAAAAGCTTCATTTATGTTTTCAGATGCTCGACCAGTGGTGCCACCCTCCAATTCTGACTTGTGCAACTGCTCCAGCACTGCCTGTGCTATGGGGACCATCATGGCTGTGGTGGCTGTGTTGCTGATCCACATGGACAGAAAGGCAGTCACAATCATGAAACCCATGAGGAGCCTGAAATGAAAAGGTTTGGAAAAGTCCCTTCATTTTTTTTTTATTCTTATTCCTTGCAAAGCTTTGGTTACAAATCTCAGGTCTGAAAAATCCTCTCACTCTTCCTCTTTGCTTTGTGAAAGTCACAGTAAGATTTAACAAAAGTTTTTCTTTTTATGATTTCATCCACTTTGACATCCTTATGACTATGAAAGTGGGAGCTGGTATCACACAACAAAGTATTTTTTTACTCAGTGTCCTGCTTTTTCTTCATACTTGCAAAGCATTTCATCCCAATAACACTTACTCATGTATTACAATATATTTTACACAGCAATTGCAAGCTGAATTTGATCCCAAATAACAGTTTAAGCCATAAGGAAGATGATCTCTTAATTTCTTTGGTTTGGGTTTGGGGTTTTTTTTGTAATTTTATTCCACCTCTATTATTTAAGAATCTCTTCCTACTCATATAAAATTTTAATCCTGTGTTATTTATCTGAAAATTATTCTTCAGATGAGCTGCAGATTATGTATCAGATGAAAAGGGCTTTATCTTGGATGTGTTTCTATTCTATTGCTTTGTAATTTCCTTCAGCTTTTCCTCTTCTCATGATCTGAGACAAATGAAATAGAGCCTTGTAGCTTCTGCCTGGCTTAAAGTTCTAGTCTGGTCAATATTTGTTGTTTCCAAAACAAGCATCTTCCTATTTTATCTTCTCTTTGCAATCAGTGTAACAATCAGAGAGTCTCTTTTCTACTTTCCAGCTGCAGTCCCTCCTGATTGTCTAAATCTCTGCTTCTGGCCAAGCTTAACAGCACCCTTGTCTTGACAGAATTGTCTCTCTTGTTGCTGTTTCTCTACCTGAAGTCATTTGAAATTCAAAAAGGAGGCCCCAGGTCTGTAACACACCAAAGGGATCCCCATTAGCAAGGTTTGTTCTGGCACTAACTCATGTGG
>VZTY01017905.1:46266-81797 GCA_013400935.1 Turnix velox | reverse complement strand
CTCATGTTGAGGTTTTCATCAACATGCAATCTAGAATTCCATATTCTCTCAATTGTTGCCATTACAGGCAAGAATGCTGTACTTTTTTTCTCTCTATGCATTTGAGCAAAGCCTGAATCTCCTGTTGTTCACTCTCTTAGACTTCTCTTCTCCCCCTAAACATTCCCTCTTCCCACTGGGACCCCCTTTTGCCTGAAATGGCCAATGCAAAAAGATTTGGTCTAAAATTTTGTCAAATACAGTAAATTTAACCTACTGGATGTTTCTCCCATCTTCCTGCTTAGATTGTCTTTGTCAACATGCTCCATTCTTTGACTGTATTCTGTTTCCTCCAAACTGCTGGTGCTCTTTTTCTGCAGTGTCTCTCTTCACAAACATAATTCAGTCTACATTAGGTAAAAAAAAATCTTTAAAGAAAATCTTCCAAAATGAGACTTTAAGGTTTATATCTTTCTAATAAGAATGAAAACAGAGGTAGCTTGTTTCTTTTGTTTGTAAAGATACTCTGTATTTTCAGGTGGAAAAAACATGACATATGACTACTGAAGTATCTTTACTTGTTCTCATGTTTAAACAGTCTCATGAGAAGAACTAATGAGACTCTTATTAGGATGGGAAAGAAGTTGATGAGTTGGAGAAGATTAAAGTGCAGATCAATCAGTATTAAGCCTGATCTGTTATACTCTTGGTGGATCAGGTTACTCTCTTGTTTCTTAATTACATACAGTTTATCCCTCGTGTTCTGAAGAACTTCTGATGCTCAGTAAAACCTATTTTTACATCAGAAGTTGGGGTTTGGAGTTTTTTTATTACTCTATTTTTCCTCAACTATTATGTAATTGACTTAAGTGAGAGAAAAAAATTGGTGATGATTGAAAAAAAAGGGATAGTACAAGCTGAAAAGTTTTGTGTATATGCTGTAGAAAATGGATCCTTTTCCCATCTTTAAGAAATATATCTTACTAATTTTACCTCTACTAATTGATTCAAGGGTTACCGAAATGAGTCTAACTTCAATTATAATAAAATTAATACTTTTCCTCATCTTCTCTTCACTCTTTCTCCTCAAACTATGCAACAAGTTGTTATTAAATTCAGTGTGCTGAAAGCTCAACGAGTTAAGGGAAAAATATGGAAGATTGTCATGGCATAACTTTCCTCCTTTGCCTTCAAACTTTTCAGCTTGAAGAGTTAACCACTAACTGCAGAACTAAAAGACTGAAGTGTACCTGTATATGTATGAGATGTAGTTAACTCTGTATAGCTTTAACACACTGTAGCATGCCTTGAAATACTTGTATTACTCAATTTTATGTATCTAGATGCTGAGATAAATCTGCAGGGGTTTTTGTATATTTCTCTTTGGTAACCTTATTCAGGCTCCTGAATGATACCTGATAAAAAACTGGGGGAAAAAAAAAAGCAACACCATCAAACCATATTTGAAAACAGAAAAACTGAGGAGGGGACACAAACAACTCCTCTCTGTTTTCAGCAGGGATGAGAAATAACTCACACACAACTCTTGCCAAAGCATTTGATCTTAGTGATACTGTGTTTTTACAAATAATTATGTTCACTTTTATGTGTACTTACACTACAAGTGTTCTGGAACCATAGTAGTATATTATAAGAGAAACAAATCTTTCGCTAGCACTTTATGGAAATTTTTCAAAGCTACTGCTAATGACATCTGAATGATATGAAAATCACTCTTTAACTTTTGGGATGATTGATAGTCTTCTGGGGGAAAGATTAAAGACCTCAGGATCCTTTTAAAGTAAATGTCCAGTAAGGCCACAAACAATGCAAATTTGGATTGAAGTTACATTCAACCTGTCTCTGAATTCTAACTGCAAAACAATGCTGGAAGGGCTATCATTCACAAATATGGCTCACTCACTGGTTAATGGTTAGAAAGATACACTGATTATAGAATATAAAGAGGGGAAAATCCCTCATCCCCATTTTCCCCTGTTGTTCTTCCTGAAATATAGCATTTTCTGGTCTCAAATATCCCTGTTGACTTCTGTGCAGCTACTTGTGGATTCCAGAATATCTTCTTATTGTTTGCTTTACACCAAAGCAAGTCATATAATTGTGTGGTATCCATATTTACCTGTAAAACCCCCTATGTGTCTGAGAACTTGGGCCTGTGGCTCTCTAGTCAGACATTTTTGTAGAAAAGCCATGTCAGGTCTAAGTTCTGCATTCATTTTAAATGTCTATTAAAGATGCTTTTCTCACTATAGCACTATGTGCACTATGAAGCATTATAGCACTTCATGCAGTGACAGTGACACTTGTACAAACATGGGATTCCTGATGTTATCTAACATGCTGGAGCTATTAATTTAAAAATGCAGTAAAATCCAAAACCTGTAGTGCCTCCCAGACTTTTTGTTAATGAACCTTCTGTAAAAGCAACTGCACTGGGGAATAAAATTGAAGATAACATGTAGTGAAATACTAGTTTCTTTTGATTTTTCTGTGTCTTGTTATGCTTTTGTGACTGGCAGTGATTTGTAGAAAGTGGTGTTCCTGTGGTAATTTCCTTCTGTCTTGTCTTTTCATGAATAGACACTGAAATTTTAATTTTAATTAAAATTAAAATGCTATGGACTGGTAAAAACATCTTGCTTGTTCCTTTGGGCATTACTTGTTTTACTTTACAAGTCAGAAATCCTGTTAAAAACATCTGATGGGTCTCATCCTGCTCTTTTCTGGATTGATCTAAGTCAGGAAAAATACCACTTAATCTTGTGAATTATTTTATGTATATTGGTATAAACTGGGAACAGGAAATTTTTTTTTTCCATTTATCTACTGTAATCCTTTAGAATTAGGTGTACTTGTGAAAGAATTTGTACTGGCTTCTGAGTCGTATTTTAATAATTGCAAATAATGTTAATAATTGTTAATAATGTTGCAAAGCAATCATTATAAACTGGAAATCTATGGACAAGAAATTTGAATGTTGATTTCCTAGTGTAAATGGGATATCTGTGTGGAAGCATAGTTTCTAATCACCTTCTGTGGAGGGATCATGTTTTACATCTGTATGTAGGAGATGGTGCTTAAGAGCAAATCCCAAAGCTAGAGCTGTGCTTGTGAGCACTGCATTTATTCAAAACATCCTACTGTAGCTCCTATATAAGTAGTATCACTTCTTATGCTTTTTGGCTATGTTATCCTTAGATTCCACTGACTACAGTTTTAACCTGCAAAGGATTTTGTAATTTTTGCATCCAAGCTGATAAAAAGAAATTGATCTATTTTAATAATGTCGTTTTAAATTCCAAATAATAAATTAGTTCAATTGTGATTTTTCCTCAGCAGCTACATTTGTGTTAACTAAGTATTCAAAGAAAAGAATGGGGAACAAAAATAACATTTCTCATTAACAGATGAACTGAGACATCAGCATTGTTTTGAGCTGCAGGATAATCTATAAGATCCTTTAATATCAACATTGTCTTCAATGAACAGAGAGGTAAACAGGCATATGATTTCTTTATTATCCAGAAAATACATTAAAAAGCTATTACAGACTCTTCTTAATCCAATTTTCTCTGTCTTTTCCTGAAAAGATTTTTTGGGAAGAAAATGTCCATTCTCATTTAGTTAATCATAAACTTCAGTGTCATCTCCAGAGGTGTTGTGGGAGGTTGTCTTTTTTTCATGGTAATATCTTTTTTGTTGTTGTTGTTGACTCTTTAGGCTTAGTTTGGTAGTGTTTTCTAATGGAAACCAAACTCAATTCAAAGGAGATATTGCTTATTCCATTTTGGATGCTAATTATGTGCATAGAGGTATTGTCCATTCTCTAAATGGTATTTTTTCTGTAAACAATAATTATTTTTCCCACATGATAGTGCTCAATTAATAACAGAACAAATTATTGTCTCATTAATTCCTTGTTGTTTGGGATGTGGCTCAGTAATTTTCTGAACATTGCCCAAACATCTCTGGAATTAAAAAGGTTGGTTTGTTGTGAGCTTTATCAGATGCTTTCTGTAAAATTGGAGGTTTACACAAACATAAAAATTATCCATGAGGTTTTTAGGGATGAGAACTATAATACTGTTTTTATAGATAGAAAAGTGGGGACAGAAGCAGCAATTTTATCTTTTTAATTTTGAGATCTGATTTAGTCTATTCACCATTGACTCATTTTTGGTTTTACAATAAGATTATCTTCAGATCTTAATTGACCTCCTGCTTCTCAGAAGACATGAGGCAGCATCTTCTCTTATGTATAAACCTAATGCACACTTGAGACTTGTGAAAGTATGATGAGATTTCTAAGCATACAAAGATCAAGATTTTAGACACCACAATTGTTCTGTGTAACTGAAAAATCTGAACAATCAAATTACTCTTCATGGTATTTTAAAAGAGATAGAAAACCAAAATTTGAAGCCTAATGTGGTGGTGATATGACTGCAACAAGAACCTTTTGGAGCTCTTGTAATTTTCTTCAGTAGATTAGTGACTGGGGTGTCTGTGGACACTGATGATCTTGCAGCCCTCATTTGACACCAGCATGAAAAGGAAACTGAGTTTTTTGCAAAACATTTCATATGTATTTGCCAGCAGCAGGGGAAAAGGGAGATTTGACTCTAATTTAATTCCAGGTAATGTCATAAAATCCTAGAATCATAGAATAGTTCAGGTTGGAAGGAACCTTAAAGATCATCGAGTTCCATCCCCCCTGCTATAGGCAGGGAGACCTCCCACTAGATCTGGTTGTTCAGTGCCTCATCCAGCCTGGCCTTAAACAGCTCTGGAGAGGGGGCATCCACAGCCTCTCTGGGCAACCTCTTCCAGTGTTTCACCACCCTCACTGTAAAGAATTTCTTTGTTATGTCTAGCCAGAGTCTACCCCCTTCCAATTCACGTCCATTATTTCTAGTCCTGGCTTCACTTATCTTATTAAAAAGTCCTACCCCAGTCTTTCTGTAGCCCCCTTCAGGTACTGATAAGCTACTAGGAGGTTCCCCTTGAGCCTTCTCTTCTCCAGGCTGAACAATTCGAAATCCTTCAGCCTGTCTTCATAAGGCAGTTGCTCCAGCTCTCTCGTGTCCCTCCTCTGGACCTGCTCCAACAGCTCAATGTCCTTCTTATGTTGAGGGCTCCTGAACTGGACACAGTAACTCCAGGTGGGCCCTCACCAGAGCCCAGTAGAGGGGCAAAATCACCTCCCTTGACCTGCTGGTCACACTTCTCTTGATATAACCCAGGATTCTTCTGGTTTCCTCCTCTGTACTCCTCTTGTCAGCCCTTTCATCCCCAGATTGTTCAAAATCCAATCCTACATTTTGCCCATGGCATTCTGTTTAGCTAGCTGGCTACAGTTGCTTTTCTCACCATCTTCCTAGTGTTTCAGAGCAGCTGTGCTTCATCTCCTGCTGTTCATCTTTTGCCTTGTACCCACTGAGTAATTCAGCATTGACACAGTTCCTAATAACTCTTGTGTTTTTTGCTTCTGCTGACTTCTGCTTACTTCAGCTTTCTGGCTTAGACCTGCAAACTCCCGTCCAGGTTCCCCATAGAGCTCTAGTTTTCCCTTACTCCAACATCTACTTTCTCTTTGCCCTCACCTGTTCCATCCTTGTCCATCCAGTCATTTCCCAGTCTGTTCCCAAGAATGGCTCCTCCTTCATATTATGTTCCGGTAAGTCACTCCTTTATTTGCTGTATTTTTCCTTTTCACTCAAACCTTGAAACCTGATGATCACAAATTTTTTTTAAACTGAAATATTCCAGAGAAATGTTGTGTCTGAAGTGTTTGGCAGAGTTGTACACAATAGAAAATACCATCTTAGAGTAGGAATTGCTGGCAGGTATGTAATTGCTGGTCTCTAACCTAAATTATATACGAGCAGCACTTACTGGGTCAGACCAAAGGTCTGTCTAACCCAATATCTCTTCTCCACTGTGACTAACAGCAGATACTGAGGGAAGAGCACAGTAACAAGATTTTTTTTGCAAGCTTTCCCAGTCTATAGTGACTCAGATACCTCCTGAGACAGAGGTGGTGTTTGTACACAATTTAAACTTTGACCCAGAATGTCCCTCTCTCAGCAGAGCTTTAGTTGTGCACCTTTATTTCTGAAAAGTTGTGTTTTTGGCTTAGGCATGATGAAAGAAAGAAGCCAGCACTTCCTTTGAGCACTATAATAATTTATTAGGATAATAGTCTTTAACACACACCACTTCAGACTAAATTATCCTGTTCATGGCAGATGAACAGCAGGTTGCCATTCTTTACCTTTGCCTAGTATTTCCAGACTCCCATAATTCCCTCTTTTTCTTTTCTTTTTTTCCCTTGGGTGCTCAGGTTAACAAACAAATAAGTGGGTGGCAATTGAAGCACAAAAGTAAGCTGCAGGCTGTCTTTCCTGAGTGTTAATTTGATTTTCACTAACTGTTTTAATTTGCCTAACAGTAGCACGAAAGTCGAGATCAAGTGCTTGTACCAAGGAAGCAATAAGCAGCTCACGACAACTGGTATTACAAGGTAGTTCCTGGCACTGTGGAATGTTGATAAATAAACTATTAAAATGTGCTTTTGGATAGATTCTAAGTGAAGAAAAGGAGGTTACCACCATCTGAAAACATTATACAGTGCCTCAAAATATAATGTGCTGGTCTGAATGCCCAAATAGCTGTGGGTAAGTGGGAGGAAACGTATGGCTGAGCTTACATTTTACATACTGCTGAGTAATTTGAAACAAAGAACCTTTTCTCAGATCATGCTAATTGTTAGCCCCTGACTAAATTTTGTTTGCAATGCAGATGCTAATAGCAAGCTGAGGTGAAGCAGCAATGCTATTAGTCCCCTGGCTTTCAGCTCTGGCACCATCTGGCCACAATTCCTTTTCCATTTTTGTAATTCAGCAGAATGTTCTGTGGTGAACAGAGAATACAGGGTGTGGGCTACAACAGAATTTAACTCTTTTTTTAACCTGTCCTTACCAGCTATCACTTTCTAGAGATTGTGTCTTGGTATCCGAGATCATCAAATTCTAAATTAACATAGAGATTGAAAGCTGAGTGTCTAAAACAAAGTTAAAGTTATATTTGTTTGGATTTTATTACTTTTTAAACATTATAAGGTGAGGGGTGGGGGGAAAAAACAAATTAAAACCTGTACTTCAGAGTCCCTAGTTTTGCTCAAATCTTAAATAATTTGCCAAGATTCGACTACAACTTTTCATCTGTTTCTCCCCTTCCCTCATAAATTCTGTCAGCTCCTCTGTGTCTGCTTTCCTGAACTTCTTGTTCTTAGCTCACTGAAATTTCAGCCTTCAATGTTTTGCACCAAACTCTCTGAAGTTAAATATTAGTCTGTATTAGGAAGAATGACTCTTGTGAGTACAAAGTTATAAAATAAGCCAAATTCAAGTGCAAAACAGGATGCTACACTTCTGTTTTTCCTCTTACCTACCTCAAGGCTTTATGTGCATCATTTTTGGACAACATTTCACTAGTCCCACTTCAGAATGATGTTTGTGTAGTTGGTTTGTGGTATGTAGAACACAAAACTGAATTTAAAAATTTTAATTTTTACCAGTTGTTCTTGGTACATGATAAATTGGTTGTAAAAATAGCAAATAGTACTCCTTGTTTGCAAGTATTTGTATGAACTTCCTCTTCCCTAAAGTTCCTGAATGACTCTTCATTCAGCACATTCTCCTAAAATTTTGGGGTTGTCCTTCCATCCCATACATCACTAAGTTTCCACTGTGGTTGCCATCCCCACCTCCTAGCCAGTGATGCATCCATTTAAATAACTGTAGTTTGTGCTGGCTGCTATTAGATGGCAGATTGACTCTCATCAAAAGTTGCAGCATTTTTTCCTCTCTTGTGGTGATTTTTTTGAGAATCATAATTGAGAAATCTTTAAATACACACAAGTCACTGTCTCTTGACTGCCTGGAGTAGGATTGAGAATATATTCCTCTCCCCTTCACTCTTTATTTAAATGGCATTTGGTGCAGGACACGGAAAATAATACAAGCTGTAACACAATATCTGCACATGTGCTACAGTGTGTGTGAATTTTTTGACAGAAATTTTAAGTTTACCTTAATCTCTGTTGCTCAGCACTTTGACAGAAGTGAAAATTTGGTGCTCTTCTGGAATTTGGAAGTACTGGAATAGGGACATGCTGTACCTCCTGGGCACCCATATAAAACCCAACTGTGAGTGTGGAACTAAGTGGAAAGCTACCAAGAGAATTCAGTTTTGAACTGGAGGACATGGAAATAGTTTTGAAAAGCAATTAACAATTGCTGGCAGTCAGTATTTAAACCTGGACATTTTAAAGACAAAACTAGTGATTTCCAGTGAAGGTTAAAGCCATGAATTTGAAGACAAACAGCTAACTAAAAAACCCTGATAATTCTGTGAGGTCTTGGGGATTTCCAAAGGAGTAGTGACTGTAATGCAGTCTCCTTTTCCATATGCTGCTTCTGAGAACTGAGCTGGCAGCAATATATAAAGTGTTTTGTGCAGGATTACAGTGCAAGGACAATTGGACAGACCCATAATCTTTGTAAAATACTGCTCCATTCTTGAAAGCCAAGGTGGAATTCTCTGCGTAGACCTTATATTGTGGTGTAAAACCTATGCATCAGCATTTTTCTGAAGCTTTGGTATCTTTCTTTTTTTTTTTTCTTTTATCTGTTATAAAGACAGATTGCCCCTCCTAGACCCTCTTCTGCTTTTTCCAAAAAGTGGGGGATCAAAGTCCTCTATCTACCTGGAGAAAGTGAGCATCTGTAGCAAATAGATTTTAATAGAAAGAAATAAAAATAGCAATACTGTCAAATAGCCAGAGACCAGCAGCCTCCATAGTGTGCTGTGGCTTTGTAGACTTGGGAGTGTACTCACACTTCTTTTCTCCAGTGGCTTTCAGTTCTGAAAGAACATGGAGAATTTTTGCCATTACTGCCACAGTGAGTGAAATGACTGTGCCTTGGGGCATTAACTGGCAGAATTTAAAGAGCCCGAGTACCAGCCTTAGCAGGTCGCTCATTCTAATGAGGGAGCAGCTTGTGCTCCTGCTTCTTCCTATTTCATTTGTCGTAGCTGTGTGTTTTTAATTTACACATTACACCTCGTGTGCTAGGATTCCAATCTCTCTTCAGCTGGAAAAACATTGTTTCCAGGAATTTTTCACCGAGGGGGTTTCTAAGAAATTATCTAGGAAATATTCGCACCGAATTTGAAAATGCCTCTCCCTTAAAACAAAATAACTCTAAGGGGTGAATAACTCATGAGACACACACCTGATGGAGCGTTACTCCATGTTCTCATCTCCCTCCCCAAAGACCGTCCTACAGGGACACTTGATCACACACCTCAAAGCAGTGTTCCTTCTCTCAGCCAAGTACCATCCCGAGCTTTCCCCCGCGATGTTGTTACTCGCAAAACAAGGCTCCTGTGCGAGCTATTAAATGCAGGCTTTGGGAACTCCTTAGCGCCGGGGGAGCTGGAGGGTTCAGGCAGGGATGAAGGGAGTGAAGGAGGGTTCGCCAGCCCCGGGTCCCTCCGCTGCTCCTGCCCCACTCTCACAGCCGGTAGATAAAGGCTGCTCTTCCCCTCTTCCCTGCCTTCCTCCCCTCCACCCGCCCTCCCTCTCTCCGCTGCCACTGCCGGGGGCGGGCGCTCTCTGCGGTGCCGCGGCCGACGAGTGCGGGGCTCCCGGCGCCGGAGGCGGCGCGGCGGCATCCCCATCCTCCTCCTCTTCTCCATCCTCCTCCTCCCCATCCCCATCCTTCTCATCCTCCCTCCCTCCGCCTTCTCCTCCCATCCCCCGGGCGCCCTCTGCACTTTCTTCTCGAACCACCCTCGTAGGCAAACTTTGATGGGGAACCTCCAACCGCGCTGGCAAAATGCCGGTTATGAAAGGATTACTGGCACCCCAGAACACCTTCCTGGACACTATCGCCACCCGGTTTGACGGCACACGTGAGTCTGGGCTGGGGTAGCGGGCGTCGGCTCCGGGTGCCCGGGGATGAGGATGCAGTGGGGGGACAAGGTGCGATCAGTGAGAGACTCCTCTTCCCTCCGCCTGCCGGGGGTTTCCTTGACACCAGAAGCAGGCAATGAGGAGGGAGAGAGGAGAGGGAACTCCCAGACTCTCCTTGAAGGCTTCTCCAAACCTTTGTAGGGTGCTGGATCCCCTCCCTACCCCCTGCCCAGGGGACTCCGGGAGCTGCAGGTCCTCCACAGGGAAGTTGTGCGCTGGGTTGAGGTTCGGGCAGGGGCTTCCCCTTACACCCTTCACCCCCGGCAGGCGAGAAACTGCCAGCGGAAAAAAGGCAGGGCTTTGGGTGGAGAGCTGAGGATTTTCTTTTTCTTTTTTTCTTTCATTTTTTTGTTTATGTTGTTTTNTTTGGATTTTTGTTTTTGTTGTTTTTTGTTTTTTTTTTTTTTTTTAATTTCCTCTTACCCCTCTGTTAAATCCCACTAAAAACTGTAAAGGGTGCTGAGCAGCTGGTGGCGGAGGGGAGGAAGGCAGAGCCGCTTCCAGCGGCAGCTGCAGCACCATGGACAGGGACGGGAGAGCGGCCCCACGCGTGTCCCGCTGCCGGCGGGAGGGAGGGTCGCTCCCCTGCGGGACTGTGGAGCTGGCTGTGGGTTCGGAGCTTGAACCTTGTGTCTTCTCTTATGGGGCTCCCATGAAATAAAGAAAGTAAGTGGAGGGGGGAGAGAACGGATTTTGGCCAAAATTAACTTTCCCCTTTAAAAATCATAGAATGAATGGTTTGGGTTGGAAGGGACCCTAAAGATCATCAAGTTCCAACCCCCCTGCCACTGGCAGGGACACCTTCCACTACAGCAGGCTGCTCAGTGCCTCATCCAGCCTGGTCTTAAACACCTCCAGAGAGGGGGCATCCACAGCCATGATCATGGTCCAAAGTATGTTCCAAAAATCAGTGCACAACCCTTCAGCCCTTTCTCACATAGCTCAATCAGACATGTTATAATCCATAAAGGGATCATCCAGCTTTTTAATGTAGAGGGGGAAAAAAGGTGAGATTTGAGTTGCAATCAGCTGTTTCTTATCTGAAAATGTTGTGATCCAATGGGTCTGTCTCCTTGCTTAAGCATCTATTGGATTTTGTTTCCTCAATGGCTCAGTCAGTGTGTGATTAAGACAGCTGAACCCTGATTACTGAATCAATAAGTTGTAAAACATCAAGGAAATGGTGCAGTCACTGGGATCAATTGCAGAGAAGCACAGCCCTGTTCTAACTGCTCCAATAGTCTGAGGATGTATGGCTAATCCATCCAGGGTTGTGTGTAATGGATACTTCATTGTAAAGCAATTCCTTAGATCTGCTTAGATGTGCCTTTAAATTCCACCAAGTACAGAGCTCAAACTCCTCTTCTCCCCACATCCTCCTCTCTTATTTCTATGAAGCATAATGGTTTTATTTACTGCCTATGGAAGCACGTGGCTCCTATAGGGGTTTTGTGGCTGATTACTGTCATTTGCTAGAGGAGTCCTGTTTTGTGCTCAGGACCCTCCTCCTTTTCAATGGCTTCATTCTCAAAGGATGCAGCACACATTCTGTAAGCTGTGCACACAAATATTTCACAGACTCTATGTTGTTCTTCAAAGATCCAATTTGCCAAGCAGTATTAGTCTCAAAGTGCTGATCTTTACTTAATAAACACCAGAAAAATGTCTAATCTCCTTGTTGTCAGTGACACCAACAGACCCATGTGGTTGAAAGTTTATTGCTTAGCCAAATTCTGTAGTCAAATGTAGCTACTTTTTTGAACTGAAAATTTTACTGACCTTCATGAAGTCAGCTGGGCCATTCTTTTTTTAAAATTAGAAGAAGTAGACCCTAGCGTCTTAATTCAAAATCTCTAATGCTAACAATTTATCCTTTTTTTTTTTTTTCCTGAGACATAATTGAAAAAGAATGCATTTAGGTACCTTCAGAAAATGCAGTACAGTTCATTTTATTACAGGCAGTGAAACTTTTCTTTTTAGTATTTCAGAATTTGGCTCAAATATTAAACAGGCCTATTCTAGAAGACATCATTATCTGATAATCAGCACGTGAAATATTCCCAGAAGTTCACAGGAGAAGGCATTTGTGAACTGTGTAGTCTTAGGTCTAATAAAACTATAGAGGATGGTACAATTCTGTGGAAAACTGGTATCATGTGTCTTAATTAACAGAGCAACAGAATATCTCTTTTAGAGTTTTAAAACAGCTTAATGTTATCTGAAATAAAGTATCAACCCATATTATGATGTTGCTTTGATAGCATTTTCCTTTAACAAACCCTAAATTGAAATGTAAAATTACTGGGATTTAACTGATAAAACTTGCAATAAAATTTCCACTCTTGCAAAATGTTTGCACATAGCTGAGCATCAGTTAGAAATATTAAACAGAACTTGTTTTCATTTAAAATGTCCTGGTGACATTCCTGAGATGATATTTAAATATTAAAATACATTTTTGTGTCAAAATGCTTTATTTTTGGTTTGGTTTTGTTTTAACAGTCTGTAGTTAACAGACCTTCTTTCATTTTAAGCCTCTGGGAGGGCTGTATTATGTTGTCATCAGTGATAGACTAATCCACCAATGCATCTTTAATCCAGAAGAGGGATAATTCTAATTCTGGGCAACAGTGCAAGAAAGGATTCCAGATAATATTAGAAAATATGCTTTGCTTTGTATAGAACTTCTCCAATTCATTCACATAAGTCTGAATTTCAATATTACAATGATTTTTGTCTAATTAGCAATTATAAATTATGTTATGGAAAAAATTTTGTATCTCAAAAAGCACAGGTAACTGCTTTCAGAGTGACTTCAGCTGCTTGCTCTGAACTATCCCAGTAGATGTATTATTGCATGTATATTACACATACACATTCTTTACGTATGAAACTAGGGAATGCATGCCAAAAAAACCAGAGAACTAACGTTGGGGTGACCCTTAGTTGTGCAGGAGATTCTAGAGATCCATAAACTTCCCATTTCTTGTGCTGCATATGTGGAGAAACAGCATTAAGGTTTTATCTATCTGGATTTACATGCCAGAGCTCTTGTATCTCTCAATGTGCTAAAACACCTTCACCTTCCTACGACTCTGAACTGTCTTTCGTGTTCCATCATATTTCAAGTCAAAGCTTTCTTGAAGGTCTTCTCACCCACACCACCCCCAATAACTAAGGACCTGCTCATTCAAGCACTTCCCTCCCCCCCCCAGAAGTATGTTTATATCATTAATGCTTATTCCAAAAACAAACTGGTAATTTGTTGTCAAGATTGGAGTTTTGGAGGGTTTTGTTTAGTTGGGGGTTTTTGTTTCACAGTTTCAAGGCACAATATTATTTTCAAGTGTGGAAGATGTTTGAAATACTAGCCTGGAATTATCCCTCCTCTCCAAAATGTCTGAAATTAATTACTACATTTAATGCTTCTGAATGGAGAATTTGTATGGTTTTGCCTCTCATCTCTGTTTGCATTAGGAGAAGCATTTAGAAATGGTTACATGGTAGAAAATTATATTTTATTGCTTTAACATATATATATATATTAAAATACATATTCTTTATGTACTATTTATTCATTCAAATTGATAAATCCAGACCAGAGGTGGTGGTTTCTGCAAATTTGTGCTACTTTCTCAGACAGCAAAGCTAGAAGAGATTCAGCAAATGGCCTCATTAATTTGTGTCTTACAAAGTAAAGCAAATGTGTGATATTATAAAATGCTGAAGTTCTATGATTATCTCTCTTATGTCTTTCAAATATCATAGAATCATAGAATGGTTTGGGTTGGAAGGGTTCTAACATCCCTGCCATGGGCAGAGACACCTCCCACTAAACCAGGTTGTTCAGTGCCTCATCCAGTCTGGCCTTAAACACCTCCAGGGATTGAGGGGGCATCCACAACCTCTCTGGGCAACCTCTTACCTACAGCATAAATCTCCCTTCCTCCAATTTGCATCCATTATTCCTAATCCTGCCATCCTGTACCCTATGAAAAAGTCCTACCCCATCCTTTTTATAGCCCCCTTCAGGTACTGAGGAGGTCCCCCCTGAGCCTTCTCTTCTCCAGGCTGAACAACCCCAACTCCTCAGAAGGGATGTGCTTCAGCCCTTTGATCATCTTCATGGCCTCCTTTGGACCCACTCCAACAGCTCAGTTGATCAGTTTCCAAATTGTGTACTTCCACATCCTTACCTGATCAATCTAATGTGGAGTTCAAGCTGAGTTAACTACTACTTGCTCAATGGTAGTAATTAGATAATTCCCTATTTGTAGAGTAATTCCTACATTCAGATTTGTTTTCCAATTGAAAACTTGCTTGAGCATTAATGAACTCTGTACCAAAGGACCAATTTTCATAACTTTATTTTTGTCTTTTATTTTAACTTTTATTTTTGCCCTTAACCAGTCCCACGGATTCAGTTTTCTATTTACTTTAGTTACCCCTGAAGGGTGATGGAAAGGAACTCAAATCTGTACATTCTCATCAATCATCATGGTTGGTGTCAGCTGCCTCCTCTAGTGGGTAGAACCAGATTGTGCCTTTCCAATAATCAGCAGTTGGTACAGAACTGAAAGCCTTTGTGTACAGTGAACCTTCCAGATTGCAGGGGCAGAGGGCTTGCATTCCTCCCTGGCCACCTCAATCATTCACTTTCCTGTTTCATAAACAAGCTGGTGAGGTCTGCCAAGCTGAGCCAACGCGTTTACTCTTCCTGAATTTGACAGCATAGTTGTCTAACCTCATTCAGATGCAGTTTTATCCTCTCTAGACAACGTGCTGCTTAGTCATAACGTGGTTATCACAAGCACTTCAAAGGCAGCAAAGCTCTTCTTGGATACTCACGCCACTTGGCTGTTCTCCCCTCAACCATATCAGGTGTAGGGAAACCACAGCTGAGCTCTCCAGGAGGAAGATGGTATCAATCAGTCTCCAGGATCAGAATGGAGCACCTCCCCAAGACAAAAGACTGTGACCAAAGGAGGATGAAACTTGAACTATAATAAGCACTGATGAATTGCAAAAAGGCTGCCAAGTCATTATAGTGAAAACGCTGGTGGCCCCTCTGAAGTAGTGAATGTTCAGTGAAGATGGTCTAGCTTTTTTTCCTTCTAGAGATGAAGTTACTAAGCCAGAGAAAACCTTCCAAATCCATACATATGGTTTAATTTCTGTTTGTAGGCTTGTTTTGACCTTTTGTTTCTATCCTTGGATAAATAATGTCATATTTTGAGTGGATCATGGGTCTAATAGTGCAAACGTGTACTGTCAACACAGAAAAAAACCCTTGATTTTTCTTATCTCAGAGCACAAAGAAAGCAAATGCTTCCCTTTCTCTACTTGCCTCTGTAAGCTGTAGCCTATGTTGTAGCTTGCTGTAGCTTTGTCAATTAAAAACAAAAATAAAAAAGGAAGAAAAATGTAATTGTAGTAGTTTGGGGGTTTATTTAATATAGAACAGGGGACAGATGTTGGAATCTGTGTTGTGCTGTTGGTCTTTGCTGGATGTAACTAAGAGGCTGGATGAAGCAGTTACTTTAAAAATCTTTTCCTCTTCTCTTTGACCCAAGTGTTGGTTGGTGGTATAGAACCTCAGAATGTGAGATTGCTTTATTTGTATGGTTATTACAGCTACAGTAAATTCTGATTTTAACTTGAGCTGAAAGACAATTGGTGGTGTTCAGGGGCATATAAAAATTCCACTTCTTAACTAATTCTTGAGTTCTCGTCCCAAAGATCCAGTTCAAGGAAAAAAAAATTGTGCAAGTGCCATTTTTAATATCCAGTGAGAGGATTATTCCTTAAAATCATAAAAAATTGCCATTATTGTATGTTTTATTCAGAGAGTATGTTGTTGCTAGAGGAAATTGGATTGTCAGGTGGTGTTTTCTCCTTTTAAATTTGCATTCATTTTTAATCATTTGTCAAAAAAGCAAAATGTAATTTTAGGGTTTTTTAATTTATTTAACAAACACCCAGGGTTCGCATTAAAGGAAGGAGTTGGAATAATAACACTGTGGTGGGTCTATTCAGAATGCTACGTAATGCATCAAGCACACACATCTAAGTTTAAGGTTCCAGGTTAATGATAATAAATCTCAAATTAGATTAGTAACACACTTATTTCAGAATTAAATATGGATTTCAATTGAAGATAAGCATGTGAAATTTAAGAGTGAAGAAGAGTCCTCGAATAAGGGATTTTAGGGGTTTTTTTTCTGAATAATGCAAGGATGTTATGCTCAGTATTGTTTCTGGGTACAAGGATTTCATACAAGAGCCTTAAAAATGTGATACTTGGTGCAGTGATGAAAATATCTGTGTGCTTGTAGTGATACATGTTTGAATGAAAGTATACCTTGTCAATGGATTACAGAAACCCTCTTCAGAGTGTTTCTAAATCTAAGATTATTATCAGGGTTCCAGCTAGAGATGTTCTGTAAATCTCCTTTCTTTTTCTCCTCCAAATGTGTGATATCCCTCTTTTCTGATAAGACTTCACTGAGGTTTGCTCTGGAAATAGCTTTATCTTACTCTTATACTTGCATTTATACATTCAACTTCAATTTAATCCTGTTTTTATTTTGTCTATGTGGGTAGCAATTTTGATACCCATTCCTAGGTTTGTTTCTGTGCAAAGAAAATGTGATCAAGGTATTGCTCAGAGCAGCAGAACAATGAAAACACAACAAAAACACTGCCTAAAGCACATGTTGCATTGTAAGCAAATATATGTATATGAATACTCTACAATGAATGAGGAAAGGTGTGAGTTTACAGAGCTTTAACTGCTGTCAGCACTGTTCTGATATAAGGTATTTTTGAAATAAGTTGCATATATTATATCAGCTGTAGCCTGGAAAAAGTGAACACAGACAATTTCTGCAGGAGTTGTGCATTCCCACAAGGTACCTTGCATTATCTTGTGTTACCTAGAAGTAAAGATCAATTAAGGAACAACCTGCTCCCAAAGTAATGTTGTTTCCTGCCCACACAATCTAAAAATAAGTAAACATGAAGAAAATGAAAAAGAAAGGGAGAGTGGGATAAAGAAACAAACAAAGCATTCCTGAGTGGGAGAGACACTTCCTCAACAGTGAGAAAAGTCTTCTTTAGGAGTTTTTCTTGCCAAGTGTTTTTAGCTCCTTCTGTTTTCCAGGACTGATAATAGTATTCAAAGGCTTTGGAACACGTGTTGTTCTTAAAATACTAGCATATTGAACATTGAACTTGACATTAAATATCTTCTGGTATCTTCTGGGCTTAATACTCAGCTGTCAATCATTTCAAGGGCAGCTGGAGACAATTGTATTGTGGAGAAACACCTCCACTTCCCTGATGATCTGAGATGCAGAGTCTGTTTTAAGAAATTTTGTTTGTTATCTTATAATGGCCACGATTTTCCCCTTTTCAAGGAGGGGTGACTTGTTTATTTTTGTGGACTTTCTTGTTTGGTGGGTTTTTTCCTCTCCTCAGAAGTCATTTAATCTGTTCTCAGTAGCTTGTTAGAATTCTGAAGTTTTCTGATCTCCTGAGAGAAACACAGGTTGATTCAGTTGTCCCCAGGTCTTCAGGAGACAGTGTACAGTAGAATATATTTTTGAGAGTTCATGGCTAATTCAGCTATAATCCTGTAATGTTTTAAATCAGTTTCTATAAAAAGCACTCACAATTCTGCTGTACAAGAACATACTTCTGTGTAAGGAAGAAAGCAAGTAACCAGTACTGAGGACAGCCAAGGTTTTAAAAGTCATCCAAAGCATCCCCTCTCAAATGGAATGAAGGAGGTAACTGATTCTATGGCAGAGTTTGTCTATTTTTGAGAAATTAGGAAAATGTAGGAAAAATGAAAACTGCCATTGCCATTCTGGGTTTTCCACTAAATTTTGCACTACTCAAAGTGGCAACAGGCAAAGCTAATTTTTTTTTGTGTGTGTGTCAAAATGAAGGAAAATAAAGCCCAAATTAAAAAAAAAAAGTACTTTCTGTGAAGCAAATATCAAATGTATTGCTGTTATAGTCAGTAAATTATTCAGGTACAAATTTTACCATTATGTTGTGAATTTCACAACTAAAACCTCTCTCTTTCTTAGACAGACTGTAAATGTACCTTTCTGAGCTCATTAAAATTGACTCTATATTTTATTTTGGTAAAAGTCTCATTCATTACCTTATCTTTTCCTCTTTTTATTTGTAAAGGCATTAAATAAAATACTGGGAGACCAAGAAGGAAAGCTTTTCTTAGTACAAAGCAAAAACCAAAAATGCTAAAAACTTCTGTCTGTTTCAGGAAATATGAATTTATATACCCTTAAGAAGAAAAGATGAAATATCAGGAACTTCTGAGACTGCAGTATTTGACAAATGATTAAAAGTGAATGTTAGTTTTAATGGAGAAAATTGATAGATCTACCAAATGGGGGGGGGTGGGGAAGTTTGTCACATAATGCATTTTATTTTTTAATCAGTATATAAAATGTAAACACATGCCTGCATTGGGTCTGGATTACCTTTCTTGTGTGAAAAGAGAAATGGAATCAAAGCAACTGTGACACAATAAAACTTGAATTTTCTTTATTAAAGGCATTTGATTTATTAGTAGTGGTTAATTTTGCCATAAATTAAAAACAGGGTAAGTGATTTTGCCTACAGCAGAGAAACTAAATGTCAGTATTTAGCTGCATTTCTTCCAGGGGTTATATAGATGATTTTGGGGACTTTTAAGGGTTGAAATTAGCCAGGCGTATTTTGCACCTTCTTCAATTGAGCTTATAGAAGTACAAAAAGAGTATCTAGATGGTATAGACCCAAAAGTCATTATTACAGCTTTTTTTCTGTGCTCTTTTCTTTTTGCCCTCCATCTCCCTCATTACCATATGTGACTAGACATTTTATGTATGAAAGAGAACTCCAAGCTGGTCATTTTGTAATTTATTTGATTTTTAGAATGATGAAAATGTCCTGAGATAAAACAGATTGTGTTTGTTTTGTGTTTTTGTTTTTTCTTTCCTGTGATGAAGAGAGTATGTTTTTATATGTGCCCTTCCTCACATTTTGAAATTAGCAATGATAAGAAACAGAATTGGAATGGTAGATTATTTTAGAGAAAAAGGTTTTTTTTAGGAAAAAGCACATTTTTTAAAGGATCAAATATCATTTTTGGTTATGAAAATAATTTAAATCAATAATAATCTCAGTATATCAGCAATAATTTGTGTTTGATTTTTTTTTTTGAACCCTCATGAAAATACACAATAATTTAATCTTTGTTTTTCTTTGTGAGACAGAACCATCACTGGATTTACTAAACTGGATTTTTTATTTATGGACTTGAAAGATTTTGAGGGTACTAGTTTGGACTCAATGTTTTCACTTCTGGAACAGCAGAACACTCATCTTGTGAAATGTGTAGATACAGAACCATTTGTTAGATATTTAAATAACTGAAAGGTCAATATAGAATAGTTAATAAATATTAATTTAAGAATGTGGACTATGCATTTGACAGGAATAATTTGAGAGGAAAATATACAGCCAGAGGTTGTGACCTGTTTAAGTGCTGCAGTAATTGGGTGACAGTGGGAGTGAAAAGGTGAGAGAATATTGCAGTTAGACATTGTACTTTGCAGGCTTTTGAAAGTCTTATTGTAAATTAGTGTTTATGATTTACAAACCTATGTGATTTTATTTGCCCCAGTGAAGCAGAGCTGGTCTCCAATACTGGATGACCAAGTTAACTTCTCAGTAGTGCTCAACAGCTACTATCGTGTTGGAAACAGAAAGTGGGATGCAGTAAACAGCTTGAATCTCTTTATTAAGCTCTTGCATCTTTACAGGAATATTTACCTAAACTTGGGGGGTTTTAATTATTAAAGGAGAATTATATGAGAGTTTTTGAACTCATCAGGAAAGCTGCTCTGCTGATACTGCCTTGCAGACAATGGAAGTGGTTAGAGCACAGCATGCTCTGTGGCTCTGTGACCAGCATGTTTTTGCCTGGAAGTAGGTAAACAAATGGCTCTTAGATCATACTACAGCTATTCACACAGAATCACAGAATATCACC
Source organism: Turnix velox (assembly GCA_013400935.1). Lineage (NCBI taxonomy): Eukaryota > Metazoa > Chordata > Aves > Charadriiformes > Turnicidae > Turnix > Turnix velox. The sequence continues at coordinate 61,686 of VZTY01017905.1, read as the reverse complement.
AGATCATCTAGTCCAGTCCCGCTGAGGGTGCATTCTACCAGCACCCATGGATTTGTGAACATCCAGATTACTTAATTGGTCCCTAACCCAATCCTCATCAACCAAGGTACACTCCTGACATCCTCTGGGGACTGAGGGGTGTGATGCTCCTCAGGAAAGTCTCCAGCAGTACAGACAGTGACAAAGAAGGCATTCAGTAACTCTGCCTTCTTTGTATCTTCTGTCACCAGTCCACCCACCTGATGCATTCAGGTCCTCCTTGAAGTGAAAGGATGATAGGCTTTCCTACTGTGAGACCTCACATCAGTTATGTGAGTTGACTGCAGTACAGTATCAGGCAAATGATGAAGAATTCATCTTCTCCACTCCTCCAGGTACAGCTGCTTCTGGATTCTCTTCTGGAAGGGTTCCTGTTTGCACCCAACTATTTGCAATTTGAGTTCTTGTAAAAGCTTGTCACTGAAGCTAAAACATCTGTCCTCAGATTCATTAGCAATTCCTGATAACTATGAATTCCTTTCAGTATCTGCATCCAGTAAACATAAATGACATGTGAATTTTGAAAAAGCAATCTGTTCTCCTCGAGGATGATTTAAAATCCTTAGCATAAGGCAAAGACATTATAAGTGACCTTAATTACTGAAGTAGGGGTTTCTTTAAAGTTTTATTTATCATATTAACTGAAGTGATGATTGAATTTCAGAAGGAAGTAGTAGTCTTATGTGGTAAATGTACAAGAAATCTTTAGCCAAGAAAGACAAAAGCTGTGAATCAGCAGTGATTGACTGATGGCCACACTGAGTGAGCAGCAGGTGATGCTCTGGCATGAACTACATGGCAGTAACACTGTGGGAAGCTTCACTTCAGTGCAGAATCTGCCAGGGAAACGTTACCATGACTGAGCATAGTAGCAAGAGGATTTCAAACTCTGTTTTTGTTCTCTTCTGAGAACAAATTACCTGTGCTCCTACCCAGTACTTTGTGAAAAGCCATCCAGCAGTCTTGGGTGTCATAAACTCACGCTGCATCATTGTGTTCTTGGTGAATGTTTAGCTGCTAAAACTAATGAAGTAAAGTCTTAATGTCATCATATTGCAAACTCTAGCTGGTTGATAAGGGAAGCAACTAAGTTAAGTGTCTGTCCTGATGAAAAAGCACAGTAAGAATTCACTATGGAAACCTTGATTTTGCCTTTTTTTTTTAGCTTTACTTTTTATAAAGGACTACTCTTTATAAAAAACTTCTATAAGTTTCTATAAACTTCTATAACCCCTCTATAAGAGGGGTGAGGACTGGGGGTAGTTTTTTTCATTTGGTTTAATTGATTTTAGGGTGTTTTTATATGTTCATAACTGGGCAGTACATGACCTTACTTCTCGTACACTTGTAGTATGTCTGAAATCCTACTGTGGTACTCAAAGAATGCCAGGGACTGGAAGGGACCTCAATCCCCCTGCTAGACCAATCCTCCTGCTGGAGCAGGAACACTTAGACCAGGTCACACAGGAAGGCACCCAGGTGGGGTTTAAATGTCTCCANCTCCATCCTCCTGACACTCACCCTTTTCATATTTATAAACATGAATGAGGTCACCCCTCAGTCTCCTCTTCTCCAAGCTGAAGAGACCCAGGTCCCTCAGCCTTTCCTCAGAAGGGAGATGCTCCAATCCCTTCATCATCTTTATGGCTCTAAACTTGACTTTCTAAGCAGCTCCCTGTCCTTCAACTGAAAACACCAGAACTAGACACAATATTCCAAATGGGGTCTCACCAGGGCAGAGTAGAGAAGGAGGAGAACTCATCTCAGCCCTCTGCCCCTCTCCCAGAAACTCCCACTCCTGCTGTCCAGGTGGATTGGATCTGCCCAAGCAGCTGCTCAGCAGTTACAGGTCACATCCCCACAGTGAATGGTTCCTGCTGAACTCCACAGGTGGGACTGGGAATGAGAGCAATTTAGAGTTGGCTTCCCTGGGCAGCTGATCAATCCCTGCAGTGATCAGCAAAAGCCAGGATGGACAGGTGGAAATTACTGCAGACATTTAAACTCATTAGTCATGATTCTTACACAAATAGAACAGGCAGCTGTGAAGCTGTTTCCATGCTGCTGTGAGCAGGATCCAGGTGGGAACTTGCAATTTTGGTTCCAGTTGCAACTCGTTGGTATTAACTGAAGCAGGCAGTGGAAACAGTGATTCTTAGTGTAATGCCCAGAGACCTTGTTGCCTGCCTTCAGTTGGAGCTATTGGGAGCTGCTTTTGCCCTAACTGAACAAAACAATTATGGACCAGAGATGTGCTTCCTTTTAGCTTCAGTGGTATCTCCTCAAAAGTCGTGTTTTCCCTCTTTCCAACACTTTATTTCATGTATTTTTATAAATCCTAAAACACACAACATGCTACAATTGCAGATGAAAGCATACTTTTGGTGGGTAGGGTTAACATTACTAATTTCTTCTGTCTCTTAGGTGGGCTTATTTTTTAAACATAAATAATCATAATCTGTATTGAAATCTTGCCTGCACTTGGACAAATTACTCTAGTTTTTGTCTATGAAATCTTGAGACATGGAAAGGAATAGTCAGAAGAGGAAAGGAAAATGTGCCACTACATATATCAATAAGTAAGGGATAAAGTATAGGTAATTTGTCCAGCTGGAAGTCCCACAAGTGACAAGTTGGATAGCACAAGGAATATCTCCTAGGAAAACAGGAGACCAGGTTCAGGGAATTATTAGTCACTCCAATAAACAATCTAACTCTAGTCATTCATCTAATCTTTGCCCTTATCTGCCTTTTAAAACACATTCCCCTTTTACTAATTCTTTGTAGGCAGAGTCTTCCCACTGAAAGAAAGGCAGACAAAGGCCAGAAAGTCCAACAACAGAAGTACTGTATGACCTACAGTATGATGGATAGATCTTAATAAGCTAAGTTCTGGGAGATGAGTGAAGTAATTCCAAGTAAAGCTAAGAGGTCAGAATTAATTGGAGGAGTCATAGTAGTTTTTTTTCCCCAGCCTGATGTGGTTGATATGTCATTCTATATGAGCTGTCATTGAAAAAACACTTCCATGTGTAAAATTAAAGGTTGTGAGACATTTTTTGCCATCTTTACACATTCTGCTCTATACTGGTATGACTTTCTAAGATGGGTAAGAATGAAGAGAGGAATTGTTTGTTTTCATAGAATGATTTGGGTTGGAAGGAACCTTAAAGATCATCTAGTTCCAATCTCCCTGCCATGGCCCAGGACACCTCCCACTAGATCATCTCTTGGCACTGGGCATCATGGTGCAGCTCCATTTTATATTGTTTTGGATAAATACTAAAATAACTGTTAATCTCATGACCAATGAATTGCATGTTGCGAGATAGTTGCATCAATCATGCATTCTTTGAGTTATTCCCATGAAAACTATTTCTTCCCAAAATAGCAACACGATCTGCCATGCAGTTCAGAACATCAGGTACTTACTGTAGTCTCTGTTTTCTACTTCCATCAAAGTAGTTTCCATATAATGCTATACAAGGTGGTTCAGTTCAGGTATTTCAAAAATGGTTTTATCCACTGTTGAGAGAAATTATGTGGTTGTATCACATTCTGATAAAACAAAAATCAACATCATAAAAGCCCTTGTTAATACCAGATTTCAGGGGTTTTTTTTCTTCCGAATCAATGATTGTAGAATGTCAAATATTTTTAAATAGGAATTTAAATTAGGATGGTTTGATGAGCTTGGTCTGTGTTTATACTTCTACACATGGAAACTGTGTAATAAGGAACAGCCTCCTCTGACAGTTCTCAAAAGACAGGTACAGAATTAGTTTATCATCACCCATCTCTAATGAGTCAGTATGCAATTTATAACTTAGAGTACATTATTTCTTATCAGGAACTTGACTCTAGATTATACACTCTAATGTTCAGGCAAGTCTAAGGCATTAAGTAAATTTTAATTAAACATTGAAAATTCTGAGGGTCGAATGTTTCCGTGCACTTCCTAAATGGATAGCCAGACACAGGAAAGGGAGAGGCAGCTCCAGATGGTGTTTTCACCTGAAAAGTGAAACCTATTTTCATCTGAAAAGTGTCTATCTCCCCTTTCATTAGAGAAGGGAAGTAAGGAGTAAGTACCTGAAGTTATTTTGGGAGGGAGGGACTGTCAGTGGTCTTTTCTCCCTGTGACTTTGTGGTCACAGGGGAAAGTGAAGTTAAGACATTGAAGAATATTCTTTTTTTTTTTAACATAAACCTATTAATCTACTTTCTAAACATTGCTGCAAATCCTAACTGCTGCAGTGATAAAATTTGAAAATAGTTCAAAGACTATATGGTGTTTCAGATAAACCAGGTTAGGATTGGCATCTGAACTTAAATCCACTAGTTCTGTTTTCCATCACTGGAAGTTCACACTTACAGAGCAGTATATTGAAAACTGTTGGTCAAATTAAAACGGTATTTCATCGGTTTGAACCAATTTTATATTAGGTCTGAACTTGATTCAGTTCTTAATGGAGCTGAATTGAAAATGAAAACTCCAGTTTTCATTTCAACTACCATTTCAAAGGGCAGTGGACACTGGAAGCTGCACGCTGCTGCAAGGAAATGTAAGTGGGTCAGGAGCAATTTGGTTGTTTAGCATTTACCTCATGTTAGTTTGTAATCCCACAGGCTGCTGGGAGATTATAGTGGAACAGAGCAGTCCTATAACAATGCTTCACATAGTAATAATCAGGAAAGAAACATTTTTTCCCAGAAAAACAGGAGCACTGAGCACCCACCAAAGCATATCCTTTTTCTAGAGTGAGCACTGTCAGGTTTGAAATATCACCTGCTTGTAACTGCATGTTCTCCATTGCTGTTCCTCCAGGAACTTGCAAGCCCAGCCTTCAAAAAGGTAAGAGAGTTTAAAATGTTGCTGCACAGAGACCTTTCTCAGCCAGCACAGATTACATGTAATGTCATCTTCATCTCTTGCTTGCTGCTTGCAGCTCTGCAGGTGTTTCATCTACACTGTGAAAATACATGGCCAGTAGGTTCATAGAAAGCATTTGAAGACTCTGTTTTGTAATGTTGTTCTTACTTTAATTCAAATTAGTTATGTGTGGTTATAAGCTCGCATTAAACACTGAGCTGTGGTCTGAATAGGTCTCCTCTCCATCCATTAGTTTAGTCTGAATTAATATCTATAAATATGTAAAGGGTGAGTGTCAGGAGGATGGAGCCAGGCTCTTCTCAGTGACCTCCAATGACAGGACTCGGGGCAATGGGTGAAAGCTGGAAATTGGAAGTTTCCACAGAAATATGGGAAAAAGCTTGGTCAGGGTGAGGGTGAGAGAACAGTGGCACAGGCTGCCTGGACACCTTCCTGGGTGACCTGATCTGGGTGTTCCATCTCCAGCAGGGAGATGGAACTGGATGATCTCTTGAGGCCCCTTCCAATCCTTGATATTCTGTGATTCTGTAAAAACCTTTATATGTGAGCAATATAAAGGTATGTCTGTAGAGTGTTCCATGTGCTTTGGGTGTGCTGCACCACTCAAGGTGATCTCCCACTTACATATAGTCTGCAAGGGAGGCAGAGTGGGCATGAAGATCTGGTATAGTAGGTGGTCACCAGGCCTTGAATAGCAGGAAGAGCATGCCCAGCTGTGTGTGATGTTGTATAGCAGCTTGTTAAGTCCAGAGAGACAAGAATACTATTCATAGGAGACTGCATGTTTTCTGAAGGGGGTTATCTTATCCATCAGTAAAGATTTTGTCCAGGACTTCTGGATTTGCCAAGGTTCTGCTCCTTCCAAATTAACCTCCAGCTGTTGTTCAGTTACCACATCCACTATATTTGCATAAGGAGAGCTTAATAGATTGTCCACAGCTGAAGCAGTATACAAAACCCTGTTGAATCCCAGCTCTTCATTGACTGGAGCTTAGGTTTTTCCCTTCTTCTGAGATATATGAGATTGCCCAAGCCCACTTTTCAAGTGTTTGTGTGTAAATCACACAAATGGTGGTTCTGGAAAACTTTTTCTTAATACTTTCTTTAAGATTTCACAAAAAAACCCCTCTTTTAAAACACATACAAATAAGCTTTATCTTTAGTTGGAAAAGTATCTCTTGAGAAACAAAAATAATTATTTCACAGGGGTACATTTCAGAGCTTCATATTTATTTGAATCTTAACCTTTAAACTCTGTGAGGAAGTGTGTGTATCCACAGGGAGCTGCAGCAATAGAAATAAGCAGAGCTTATTGTCCAGATAGAAATATTTCACAAGCTCCTGCATCCATGTGCAGCAAGAAAAAGAGGTGTTAAAGTCTGAATTGTAACCTTAAATCAGGTTTTCATGTGCAAGGCAGTTGGAGAAAATATATATTTGTTTTTTAAAAAACACCAATTCCATAACCCTCATTTGCCATCCATTTTTGATAATAGGCTTTCAGGATTAAGTTTTGTATTTTATTCTGTTTCTTGGGCAATTTCATAGAGGCATTCAGACCAGGATGTGCCATAAATATCAGAGTATAAATAATCTATCTTTATACAGGCATTTCATAAATAATGCATAGCTGTGACATAAACAAGTGAACAGAACTTCCAAGGTAACCTTATGAAACAATGATAAGCATATGCAACCCAAGATCATTCCCATCTCTGCAACACCCCCACATTGATGTAGTGAAATGGAAGTTTAATACACAAACAAAAGAACTTTCTTAGGCATTGTTAGCTGTAAATGCAGACTATGTTTATGTTGCTCTTCCAATTGATTGGGGTGGTAGGTGAGAATGTACCAACCCTACAGGTAAATGGAATTATGGAAAAAAACTGATCTATGTCCTTCTTCTGAAGATCATACTGTTGACTTGTAGTGTTTTGTGCAATATTCTATGCAGACTTTTTTGGTTTTGTTATTGCCAGATTGTACTCATATCAAAATTAAAATAGTAGCAATTAAAAGAACAACTCTTCTCAAATGCTTATAAATGCAACTGAATCATTTCTTGCTCCTGTTGATTTATCAGAAAAGATCATTTTCATTTTGTTTTGTGAATGTGAATCCTGACTACTCCTTTATCACTATTTAGATTTCTCAGGTGTTTTTTATAGGGAGAACTTCTTAAGGAAAAAAAAAATCCCTTTGCCTGTTATCTTTTCCAGTGATGATCTATTCTGTTTGCTTCTGAAATTCTGCAGGTTATACTACTTTCCACCTAAAAGTATATTGATAATTACAGTGATTTTTCTTCATGTTTGCATCTTTGTTTTAAACAGTACATAATTAAAAACAATGCAACGTAGAGGCAGAGAAAAAAAAAATCTGTATGACTCATATTATTAACAACACACACAGGAGAAAATAAGACAAAGTACCTGTAATAGATGCAGAGATCATGATGTATGTGAACTGCTGTGACCATGTGCTTATTTTGAGTGTGTAACACTAGTTTTGTCTAATGTCTGATTTAATCTATATGTGCTGTCTCTCATAAAGTAACTTTCCTCTTATTGAACAGCCATTTCATCACGTCTTTACTTTTTAGCTTTTTTCTAGGAGTAATGGAATTTGAAAAAAATTAAGTATCTTGCAGAATTTTAATTATTTGGATGGCAGAAATTCCAGTTTTTTCAATCATCTGCAGTTACTACCAAGTGTTGCCATAACTAAATTACCATATGCTACTGCTCAGGAACAGAATAGTGATACTCCTTTTACTTTAATGATGTGCAGGACTCCAAATGCTCCAACAGTCTATCACTACATAGAATCATAGAATTCTTTGGGTTGCAAAGAACCTTAAAGATGATCTGGTTTCAATCCCCCTGGTGTGGACAGGGACACCTCCCACTAGACCATGTTGCTCAATGTCTCATCCATCCTGGCTCATTGCCATTTATTGTCTTGCAGGTCTTTACATGTGGTAGGTGAGAAATGTTTTTGAAAAGCAAAGGACCAGCTGTACAGTCAGATTTTTCCATTTAGCCTAGAAAAAACATTACAGACTATTTATGTAGAGAACTAGAAACAAATAACTAGAAATAAAGCAAAATAACCCTTCAAAATCTTTCTAAAAATTGAAAAAAATCCCAGAATCATAGTATGGTTTGGGTTGGGAGGGACCTTAATGATCATCTAGTTCCAACTCCCCTGTATGTGTGGTTCTCTACCAGATAGTGCTGTACCTGATAAATGCTGGGGGGGGGACACATAATTTGGGATTGATCACGTTTAAAAGCATAGTAAAATCTTGCATCCTTAGAAAACAAAGTGGGGCCACTGCTTCCCAATGCTGTGTTTCAAATTCTATTCAGCACTTTTAATAAGTGACCTCATTGTCAGCACTGATTTCTCTCCCAAAGTTGTTTTTCTTTTTACTCCTGCTTTATCATGGCACTGAGAGTGCTCCCTCTCCTCGGTCTGCAGGGGCCTATAGAGTGACTGTCTGTATATATTTTGGATCCCATAGGATCTCAGGACATCTCAGGGATGAAAAAAAGGATACTTCTTGTGATTACATTCCTTATCTAAATCCTGATTTAAGGACTTCATTACAAATTTGTAGTGTATGTCAAAACCTTGTGTCTTATTTGCTTTTTATTCTTTAATTTCTACTGGAGTGGGAAAGGAAGGGCATTGCATTGAGGGATGAAATTTCCCACCCCACCCTCCCCCCTTTGATTGTGGCCCAAGATTTTGATTTGCTAGATTATGCCAACTCAATTTATATACCTTTTATTTCTTATGAAAAATGGACCTTTGTAACACAGATATTGCTTTCTGGTATATCAATGAGAAAAAATGCTAACTATTACTTTTGTGGCAGTCAGGTCTCTAATTTTTAACACCACAGAAAAGACAATGCTCAGAATATCTCTGCCTGGTTTCTTTTTTCAGACTTCTCTATTGTTTACTTAACTCAGTCATGTTTTTTTATCTTTTTTTAAGGCCTGGATGTTTGTCTGTTTATGTACAAATATGTATGGACATCTCATATCTTTGTTTTGTACAAAGGAACTTACAAGAAACCTTCTGGGACAAGGCTATGTGACTAACAAATTCTTTAATCTGAGGAGCCCAACAGAATTTGTATTAAAATAGTAAGAGTATTAAATACATCAGCAACCCTACTTAGTGTAATTGCCATGGGGATGTTATTCAATCACTACCAAATCATACTACAGGGTTTTTTTTTTTAAAAAGAAACCTTAAAAAAATATGCACCAGAAATATTTTTGGGGTATTGAAACCAACCACATTTTTTTAGGGCTTTTATGAAAAATTTTACAAGAATGCATCTGGTTTTTAGTTCTGCTAAATGAAAACTCCAATTTCAAGTATGCTTCCCTTTTACAGTCACAGCATCTAGGATGAAACCAACCCCCTAAACTCAACCAGTCCACAGAATCAGCTCACAGTTATCCAAGGTGGCTCAGGGGACACTTGCTCCTTGCCATTTTTGCTGTTGTTTGCAGTGTAGTCTTTATTAGACTATGTCCAAAACAGTTTCCTGACATACCCTGCATTCTAGGGTTACATTCTGCACTGTAGTATGTTTTGGTAGTGATTGAATAACATCCCCATGGCAATTACACTAAGTAGGGTTGCTGATGTATTTAATACTCTTATCTATTTTAATACAGCAAAGCAGGTGGCAACCAGAGACAACTTGCTGTCACCAGAGCAGCCAACTATGAGAGATGGAGAGATCATAGATGGATCAAAATAACAATAAATACAAGTACTTGTATGAGGTTTAAGGATCTCTGTCAAAGTTAAGACAAACTGATAAAATGGTCCTAATTTCTTGCTTCAGATTCATAGAATAGATTTAGAGCTGGACTCCTAAATCACAAAAGTCATCAGATAAGGAAATAAAGTATGGGGTTTTTAGTCTGTGTCATATATTTGCATTTGTTCCGTTTAGATGTGGGTACAAAGAATTGGTTAGAAAGTAAATATACATAGTTCTGAATATATAGCTTGGATTAGATTATGTTTTTTATTAATATACTTCTAAAAACATTTACTAGGAAGTGATTTACCACAAACTATTCTGCTTTGGTACATTATCTGTACAAGAAGGAGATAAAAAGTCTGTGAAAACAATTTAAGGAATAAAATTATTAATATCTGTCATAAACCAGATTTGTGTATATTAATGCTAGTAGAGATCAACATGCTTTTCTTTTCTGTGCATATGTTGCTGGGATCATCTGTATTTTTTGAGTACTCAATTCAGTGACATTCTCTGTCCCTTTTCAGTTCAGGATCCTTTTCTAAAAGCAAAGCAAATGAAACAACTTCATGGGTGTTTGCTTTCAATTATTTTGTTTTGGTTGTTTTGCTTCCTTTCCATATGGTTGAATTTTTGTGTCACACACTGGCTGCTGCAATAGTTAATTATTTTACAGGGCAAGAGAGCTCCTGAAACCTGGCTTCCTTGGGGGATTGTTCTCAGCAAAGTGCAGGAAGAGGAGGGCACAGCTGGCTGCTGGTTCAACTAGTTCAGTGAACCTATGTTTTATTTCTCACAATTAGAATCATAGAATGGTTTGGGTTGGAAGGGACCTTAAAGATCATCTAGTTCCAAGACCCCAGCCATGGGCAGGGACACCTCCCACGACACAGATTGCTCAGTGCCTCATCCAGCCTGGCCTTAAACACCTCCAGAGAGGGGGCATCCACAGCCTCTCTGAGCAACCTGTTCCAGTGTCTCACCACAGGAGAGAATTTCTTATCTCCAGCCTGAATCTTCCCTCTTCCAATTTACATCCAATACTCCTAGTCCTGCCATCACATATCTCATTAAAAAGTCCACACTTTCTGTAGTCCCCTATTGAGAAGCTACTATGAGGTCCCCCCTGAGGCTTCTTTTCACCAGGCTCAACAACCCCAACTCTTTCAGCCTGTCCTCATAAGCAAGTTGCTCCATCCCTCTCATCATCTTCATATTGCCCTCCTCTGGACCCGCTCCTACAGCTCAATGTGAGAACACAGAAAACTGTCTGTATGAACAATTATGGCCAAAACAGTGTTCAGCAATTACACTGGTCTTGGTTTTGGTGTTTTTTTTTTTTAACTACACATGTGATGTCTGTTATCGTATCACACTGTACATCTGAGAAATTCCAGACTCAGGCTTATTATTTTGTTTATCTTCCTGAGCTTGATTACGTCTTTGGGAACACTCCCCTCAGGCGCAGCCATTACCAAAATCAGCCCTAAAACTGATCTGCAATTTTGATCTGTGTCCCAGTGCAGAGCCCAAGTACCTGCTCATCAGTGTGATTAAGGAATCCACAGCCTCTCAGTCATTATGTTCCCAGCTCCAGCTGTGTAGGGAGAGATAAGCCGTGTTTCATTGAAGTGTGCATGACATTTCTGTAGAAGAGGACAAAAGGAAATCTTTTTTTCAGATCAAGACAGCCTGTATTTCACACAGAATTCCAGCAAGTGAACCTGCTGAAGAATGATTTCAAATGAATTTCAGTTTCATGAATAATAACAACAGGGCCAGAGTCTGCAACTGTTCCCTTAAGCCATGGTCTGATGATCATTGCACAAGCAGCCGTGGAGATTTACAGAGTTTGTACTCTCTTGGGGGTGATTAGTATCTTCACAGTGCAGCCAGTGTAATGGATCTTATTAGTGTTCTTGATTATGCTTCTGTGCAGAATCACCCAATGTAGCTCAATCTACCTTCTGTGAACTTGGTGGAGTAAGTGGTGAGGAGTGCTCACCTGCTCTTTCTGCTGAGACAAAGGTGAAGACAAACACGGGGAGGAAGACAACACCCATCATCTCACAATGACTCTGCTCAGTACCTGACGCTATTAATAACTCCCTTAATTTCAGTGGTGCCATTTGCAGACCAGATGTACACTGAGTCTGAAATTATGAGGATTGGCAATGACAGTAAATCATATGCGTGGAGCTATTTTTCTTCCCATCACAGTCTCTTCCTTTACTCCCAGTGGAATCCCAGAAGACAAACTGCTCCTCCTGGGCTGCTACTTCTCTTACATAGAGGCAGGCTGCTAGTTGGAGAAAAGTAGTAAGGAGCAACTAAGTCCTTGACAGGTCTCATATAATGGATTCTGAAAGGAAAATAAAAGAGATGGGCTATGGCATTTTTCTTTTCTATCTTCCATTTCTCTCCCTACATCTAAAAGTGACGGAAACCAGAGTTTATATGGAGGGAACACACATTAAAAGTGCTCTCACCTGCTTGGTGTAATTATTCCTGCCTGTTCCTCAAGGGGAACTGCAAATTGTGTGGTGCAAATGCAGTTCAGCATGGAGGAGTGCAGAATATGGCCCATTTATTTTTAAGTTCGAGGAAATAATTAAAGCAAATTTGTTGTGGTTTTCGCCCTGCTCTAATTGCAGCACAGAACACTGCAAATGTAGTTATTGCCAGATCTATCTGCATATTCAGTATAAATTAACATAATCATCTTGATTATCTGTCAAGATACAAGTGAAATGATCATAAAATGGGTGGAATACTGTACTTGTTTTCTTTATGTTGCTTAAAACTGAATCGTTATGGTCCCAGGAGTGATATATGGATAAATATTAATCCTTGAATTTTATATTAATCTTCCACATTATGCTTGCGAGCCACAGGAATGTACATACAATATTTCATTCTGGCTTTGTCAGTTTTGAGCACAATGGCTATAAATCTGTGACCTGTCACTAGGATCACTAATAACTGAATAGTTAGGAATCAAGTTTCTGAGGAAACTACAGTCACAGCTTGCGAAGCTAAACTTGTAGGGTTTTATGTTTGAGGAAACTGAAAGCATGAAATGAAAATGTAGTAAGGAACTCATTTGGTTAAAAACGTGAGTAAAGGAATAGCTGATTCTCCCTTCAACCATTGGGATGTAAATTGGTAGAGGGGAGCTTCAGGCTGAAGGTAAGTAAGAATTTCTTTCTGTGAGGGTGGTGAGACACTGGAACAGGTTGCCCAGAGAGGCTGTGGATGCCCCCTCAATCCCTGGATGTGTTTAAGGCCAGGCTGGATGAGGCACTGAGCAACCTGGGCTAGTGGGAGGGGTCCCTGCCCATGGCAAGGGGTTGGAACTAGATGATCTTTAGGGTTCCTTCCAAATCAAACCATTCTATGATTCTATGTATTATTGCTGGGAAGAATCCACTGTCAAAAGCCAAAGATAAATAATATATTCTCTTGAACTCTCCCTTTTTAGATTCAGCATGCTATTTAAAAATCTTTTTATACTTAAGGGTGTGTTCAGAATCAAAATAATATTACTGAAAACCATTTTGGTGGACAAAACAAAGCTAATTATATAATTTTCAACAGACTATGCCTTTTGTCTGTGTTCTAAAGGCAAGCCTTTTGATGCAGAAAACAACTGGTGTTTTCTTTCCATTGTCTTCATTAGCACCTTTCATTACTTCTCTATTTAATTATGACATTTTTTTTTCAGAGATGTACGCATGTAAATTTAAAGCACAGATTCTTCCAGAGCTGCCTGTTCTCAAATTATTGGCTTAAAAAAAGGTGGAAATAAGGTCACTGACATATCTATTATCATGAATAGCAAGCTGTCAGCAATCATGTAGATGTAAAAGACTAAGTAGGAACAACGGAAAAACATTTGAGATTGCTGGTTTTAATTAATCTTTCATGCCACTTTTATTTTGGTGCAACTTAGTATTTTTTCACTTTAACTTGTTTGTGTAGGATAAATGTTTGTGTAGAATAAATGTTTTTAAGAATTCTATGAGTAAAAGTTAAATCTGCAAACTGACATGTAAGGTGGTCATGAATAGTCATACAAACAAGATTTTCTCTGAGTTCCCAGTAAACAGCTCTAGATCTATCCCTAGTTTTGGCTATGAATGTACTGGACAAAGTATATATTCCCAGTCCCATTGAAGGAAAGGGGAAATGTGTGCTGCCAGTAGCAGGATTTAGCCTGTTCAGACTTCATTTAATTTTGTGTTGGCAGTGGAAATTGGCCTCTGCTTCTTTTCAAGTGTTAAGCTCTGTGTTCCTGCATCCTTCCATAAGTAGAGGAAATGAGCAGCAACTGTAAGGTTCTTGCACTGCTTGGCAAGGAGAGGTAACAGCTACTGGAAACTGCTGTGATAAGATGCAGAGCAGACCCTAAGCTAATACTTGAGGTACAAGATTTAGATCTGAATTCATTGTCTTCCTAAAAGGTGCTTAAAATTTCTCTTATTTTGAGATTTGTAAAAATTACTAGGTTTACCTTTTAACTAGTTTTTTGTAGGCTTTATAGAGAGCTGGAGTAGTGTTGGGGTAGGGGGGAAGGAGAGAGAAAGAGAAGGTTAGATTTTATTCAGTGGAAGTTACTTAAATTAATATTTCTGTCATCTTTTTGAAGCATGCAAGATCAAATAAGTAAAATCCATAAAAATAATCCCTTAATCAGTGTTTCTGTCCAGTTCTTATGGCACTTCTGAGCCTCAAAAATGCTGTTTATACATTTTGATAAGAAAAAATATGGCTCATATTGGCACTGACTAGATAGACTTGCTTTTCCACATCTTCTCCTACCATAGGGGGGGAGGGAGGTGGAAGCAATTAATATTTCCTCTGAGAAGTCCTGAATTTAGGAAATGCTGAACACTAAAGTAGAAGTAACACTTAACTGTCCTAGCAGATGAGATATGGGAGGCAGTGACTAGACATGGTAAACATTATTTTTGGTGAAACTTCCATCATAGTGTCATATGATACGTATTCGTGGTGGTAACAGAGCCAACAATCCAACAAAGCTGAGCTGGAATTTGTTAAGACAGGTAGTTTCAGAAGTGCAGAAGGCTCAAGTATTAACTTCCCAGCTCATAATCACTCCCTTATAGCTGTTATGAAAAGTCTTTTTGGTGTGATGATTTTATTTTTGTGGACTGACTTTTTTGTGTCTTGTAACTGATAAACAGGCAAAGAAGAAAAATGCAAAGAAAATAAATACATCATGGAGTAGCAGAGTTTGCTAGCAGACTTTAAAGGTGAATTTGTGAGGTGCTATCCTTCATATTCCATGCTCATAAATCTTTTTTTTAGAAAATATTTTTGTAGTTGAAGGATCATGAGTTATTTGAGAAACTGTAATTACCACATTTATTATTAAAACCTCTCTTGAAAGATTTATTATATTGAAAAAGGAGGATAAGTTCCTGCAAAAATTTGAACAAACGTTTTTCTTCCAAAAATAATCAGGTACAGCTTTAGGAGACTTTGTCATGGAGAAGAATTATAGAATCTTAGAATCATAGTATAGTTTGGGTTGGAAGGGACCTTAAAGATCATCGAGTTCCAACCCCCCTGCCATGGGCAGGGACACCTCGCACTAGACCAGGTTGCAAAAATGCCTCATCCAGCCTGGCTTTAAACACCTCCAGGGATTGAGGGGGCATCCACA
>VZTY01017905.1:6912-46130 GCA_013400935.1 Turnix velox | reverse complement strand
AAGCCTGTCAAGGTCACCAGTTAATACTGTGTCACAACCGTTGTGGTGTGGGTGAGGATCTATAGGGTCTAATTTGCCCTTGACAGACTTAGTTAGGAGCCACCCTGGTGTGGACCACAGCAACTACATATAAAATACAGCAAGCACACCAGCACCCTGTTTTAATGATCTGACTCATTAACAGGTCATATCTACCTTAAGCTACTTTTTGCCCCTCTCATATAGAATGGAACATCTCTGCTGGCCAAAGTGTAAGTTTTGATGCTGTTTTACTTGGATAATGTGACAGCTCTGCATGTGCAGACATGTAGCATTTCCTTTGAAAAAGTAAACTGCTATAAATAGTACACTAAAAATTGACTGTAAAATTGTGAATTATCTTGGAAATTCAGTAAAATTCTCCAGTCTGTGGCAATAGTGTGACAGGGTCTAGGTGCTCCTGCTCTGGCAGGGGGATTGGACTAGATGATCTCTTGAGGTCCCTTCCAATCCTTGTTATTCTGTGATTCTGTAATTGTGACATGTATGTCTAGGACAAAAGTTTCATCAGAAATCAACATCTCTGGGTAAATACAGGAAAGCTGAAGGTGAACATTTCAATAACACTTAAATTTATTTCAGTTCTTTGCCTGATGCACAGAATCAAAGCACATTTGATATGAGCCATGAGCTTCAATAGGAACAATATCAAGTACTGTCCTTTTAGAGTGGGACAGCCATAATGATCTTCATTAGAAGAAAAGTCTACATTTAACTTCCCTTAAACAGTTTTCTTGGTCATGCTAAACAGGCTTTTTAGAGCATGGGTAGCAATTACAAGACCTAATGAAAGAGTTCTAAATCAGTGCCACCCAATGTGGCATCACAAAGTGAGCCATAACAATACAGTAAACCCAAACTATTCTATGATTCTCAGATTTGGAGGTTTTTTGGTTGTAGAACATAGAATGGTTCTTACTAAACATCTGAGGGTGAGGGTGCTGAACAATCGTGAACAAGCAAATGTGTTCTCAATGATTTTCAGTTCACCTTGTAGTCTTTCACATGGTATTGATGTAATAAATTTCACACTTAGGCTATATATTCTGTTAAACTTTGCTTTTTGCCTTTGTCTCAACCCCCAAATGTATTTTTTTTCTTCCACCCCTACACAGGGGGCAGCTAGAGTGTCAAGCGAGTGTTATTCAGTAAAAGTGGTGAGGTAGAAGGTTTCTGTTCAGTTTTTGTACGTATAATCCTCAAGATCATAGTAAATGTGTGCTTTGTGATATATATTCAGAAGAATAGGGATTGGTAATTTATGCAGATTTACCTGTGAATCCTAATTGTAAGTTTTATCTGGGTTTTATTTGATTTGGTTTCCTTTGTATTCTTTAACAGTGATATACCTCACACTGGCATTTAATTTGATTAAAGAGAACACTTTGTAGTCTTCCACTGAAGTTATTAGAGCCATTGCCTGAGGACTGGGGGAAAGCAAATGTCACTCCAGTCTTCAAAAAGGGCAAGAAGGAGGACCTGGGTCAGCCTCACCTCCATCCCTTGAAAAGTGATGGAGCAAACGATCCTTGGTGCTGTCTCTATGCACATCAAGGATAAGTGGGTCATTAGGGGCAGTCAGCATGGATTCAGCAGGGGGAAGTCATGTTTGACCAACCTCATAACCTTTTATGAACACACAACTAAGTGGATAGATGATGGTAAAGCAGTGGATGTGGTCTACCTTGATTTGACACTGCCTCCCACAGCATCCTCACAACTAACGTCCCACTGGACCAGGTTGCTCAGTGCCTCATCCAGCCTGGCCTTAAATACCTCCAGAGAGGGGACATCCACAACCTCTCTCATGTAAGCCAATTTTTAAAACTAACTTATATTCTGGAAAAGTTTTGTTTAGGTCCTGTTCAGCAAAGAGCTTTGAACAAGGGTGTATTCAGAATTTCTGCCCCTATTTATAAACAACATGAATCACACAAGATGACTCATGACTGTACTCAGAAGTGTGAGACTGTACTGGGTAAGGTTAGACAAGTGCTCTGGCTTGAGAATACACTCTCATTTGTATTTCCTTGCCAGCGTGATGCTGTGTGTTACACCTCTGCAGAGTCCCCTGAGGGAAAGGAATTGGGTGTCCAGGGTGGAGAGGTGTCATTTTTGTAATTAACCACATGGGATAATTACTGTGAACCAGTAGGTGTGACCATGCATGATTGCTGATGCTCCTCAACAGAGTCTGGTTCCTGACTGTTGAATGTGTGACCATTAGGCAGGAGGTGTCTTTTGAGTTTACTTCTTTTGAGTTTACAGAATCACAGAATGTCAGGGATTGAAAGGGACCTGGAGAGATCATCTAGTCCCATCCTCCTGCTGGAGCAGGAACACCCAGATCAGGTCACACAGGAAGATGTCCAGAGAGGGTTTGAGTGTCTCCAGGGAAGGAGACCCCACACCATCTCTGGGCAGCCTGTCAGCAGCTGCAGTTCCCACACAAAATACCAGTACCATTCAGTTTTGTACCATTTAGGAGGGCTGGGTCATTCAGAGAAGCAGAAAACAAAGCCAGGATTGCTGGAGATGCTTCTGGTGGAACAGAGGAGTCCTAAAACCTCTGTGCAGGTACACTCTGGATGCAAGCATTTNCATGACTGTACTCAGAAGTGTGAGACTGTACTGGGTAAGGTTAGACAAGTGCTCTGGCTTGAGAATACACTCTCATTTGTATTTCCTTGCCAGCGTGATGCTGTGTGTTACACCTCTGCAGAGTCCCCTGAGGGAAAGGAATTGGGTGTCCAGGGTGGAGAGGTGTCATTTTTGTAATTAACCACATGGGATAATTACTGTGAACCAGTAGGTGTGACCATGCATGATTGCTGATGCTCCTCAACAGAGTCTGGTTCCTGACTGTTGAATGTGTGACCATTAGGCAGGAGATGTCTGAACCATCTTTTGAGTTTACAGAATCACAGAATGTCAGGGATTGAAAGGGACCTGGAGAGATCATCTAGTCCCATCCTCCTGCTGGAGCAGGAACACCCAGATCAGGTCACACAGGAAGATGTCCAGAGAGGGTTTGAGTGTCTCCAGGGAAGGAGACCCCACACCATCTCTGGGCAGCCTGTCAGCAGCTGCAGTTCCCACACAAAATACCAGTACCATTCAGTTTTGTACCATTTAGGAGGGCTGGGTCATTCAGAGAAGCAGAAAACAAAGCCAGGATTGCTGGAGATGCTTCTGGTGGAACAGAGGAGTCCTAAAACCTCTGTGCAGGTACACTCTGGATGCAAGCATTTGTTACTAGCAAGCACAAAATGGGGATTTAACTTTTCAAAGGATTGAATTTAAACTGGGTTTTGGTTACAAGAAGTATAGCACTGTTCTGGATGTTGGATTTACCTGCCTGAGTATTGCTATTGACAGTATATTTTAATATTTGCTTTTAAAAATATGGTATGATAGCATTTTACCTGACAGAATCATTGTGAGATCCTAAAAGAGATAGCTCAGTGGAAGAAAAAGTAGAATCAAAATCCCCAAATCAACCCTACTGTAGTTCATTACCAAGATTTTCAGAGTCCTTGGTTCAGCTTCTGTAAAAAAACATTAAGACATTGCTTTAAGTGTTTGTTGTTTTTTTTTTTAAGAGAAGTTGCCTCGTTGAAGCAATTCTACATCCTTTATTGTGGGCACTAGAAGGGTAGCAATTTTGCATTCTGTACTGAACCAACTGTTCAGCCTCTGCTCATTATTTTACAGAGATAAACAGTGGTCTGGAACACCTCCCTTATGAAGACAGGCTGAAGAAATTGGGGTTGTTCAGCCTGGAGAAGAGAAGGCTCAGGGGGGACTTCATAGTGGCCTCTCAGTACCTGAAGGGGGTTATAGAAAGGCTGGGGTAGAACATTTTGATAGAGTCCAGGGAGGCAGAACTAGGAGTAATGGATGCAAATGGAAGGTGGGAGATTCAGGCTGGAGATAGGAAAAATTCTATACTGTGAGTGTGGTGAGACAATGGAAGTGGTTGCCTGGACAGCCTGTGGATGCCCCCTCCCTGGAGGTGTTTAAAGCCAGGCTGGATGAGGCACTGAGCAGCCTGGTCTGGTAGAAGTTGTCCCTGTTCATGGCAGGGGGGTTGGAACTAGATGATCTTTAAGGTTCCTTCCAACCCAAACCATTCTGTGATTCTGTAGTAGCAGAGTGGATTCATAAATGGTAACTGACCTCTGGTGACAATTTTCTGTGACATTTCCTTCACCTTCATACCCACCTGCAGTCTCCTTATAGTTAGTGGGGAGAAATAGACAACCTCAGGGTATGATTCATCTGACCTATTTTTGACATATACGTTAAGAGAGATGAATCATGGCCAGGGAGCTCCCATTGCCCTTCCAACTATAAAGGGAGACCAGATGTATAGTTCAGATATGAAGTACATTTAGAGATGAGGCTCAGTTAAGGATTGTGGCATGGAAACTTTTAAAAGTGCAGTGGATATATAAAAATAAATAAATAAATATATTTAGCCTGCCTGTTTGTTCCAAGGTATATAACAGTATTTGTTGTATCACTCCTACTTGGAGGGAAAAAAAAACAACTAAAAAGGTTCTGCTATAGAAATCTGTCAGAACACAAGGTAATGTGAGTGGCAAGGACATGGAATCCTGAAGTCCCTGTTTGTAATATTCATTTAGTGAGATGGGAATCGGAAATAATTCATACCAAAACTAATAAGGTTTTAAAAGGTTTACAAGATTGAGATTGTAGTAGCAATGAATTTTGTTATGCTTTCTACCCTTGCTTTTAAGTGTGCACTCGATACATTTGGCAAGGAGAACTTAAAAAGGAGAAAAAACCTTCTATAGAATTTGAAGCCTCCATCTTTCAGGGTGTTCATTTTGCCTGTGAAGGCTTTAAATTAAAACTCCACAAGTATTTTTGCAGGCGACCTTTTCTATTCCCCATTACCAAAAATATTAGGCTGCCTAGTTTTTACTTCTCTGTTGTCTAGTGACATCATAAATACCCTTAAAAGGGTTTTTTAATTGTGTTTTCAAACCGGTATTAATGGTTTGAACATACCTAAATTATTACCAATTTCTCAGAATTGTTTCTTTCTGTCAGAAAAAGCCAGAAATTTATTTTAGGAGCAAGAATACTTTGCAAATTATCTGTCATTCTTGCATAATGTTACAAAGCTTAAAGCTAATCTGTCATATTTTAAAAACGATGCTTTTGAAGATCAAGTTAGCAAAATTACTTTCTACTCAGAAGAAGGGAAATAACTATTATTGGTTTCTTTAGAATGTGACTGAGAATTATTGAATTCCTATACATCATCTCTAAATGCCATTTCAAATGAAAATATACACTTGATGCAACTTTACACGTATGAGTATTTTTATTAATAATAAAAATGGAGCAGTGGAAACATTGTATGTTAAATATTCATGGTCATAAAAGCTAAGGCTGTTGCTGTATATATTTATACAGACCATATGTATCTAAATCCTCTGTTACATGATGTAGTCCTTTCTCATTCTCTTCCTAAAAATAGAACAGGCACTAATGGAATAGCTACTAAGAGATGCTAAGAAGAAATACTATTAAGAAAATATTTTAAAAATTTTACTGTTCTGATGGTAACTGGGAGCAAGAACAAAATGTCTTTGTCTGCCATTATAAGAAATCTGAAATGGAAAAACAACACATTTAAAAATGTGAGAGTCTGGTGATACTGGAAATATTTCGTTGTAAACATTCCAGCAAATAAATTTCCATAAATAGCAGGTAGCTCAGCCCCAAACAAGGTGTTAGATGAGTACAGACTGGATCCCTGCAGTGCTGACCCTGGTAAGGCACTAGAAATATGCCAGTTTTCCTCTGCCAGGACTCATGTTTCCAGGGCTTCTATCCTGTATCACAAATACTTCATCTGGACCAGGATCTAATTACTAACCTTTTCTATGTAGCAGTTTCAAAAAAAGAATAGAAATTAAGAGTTGAAGGAGTTCCTTCAGCCACTGAACAAAGTATCTTTCTATTGCAGACATCACATCATGGAATTTCTTTACTTTCTTTTTTTGCTTTAGTCTTCAAACTATACTTGAGGAGTTAGTTGTGTTCCACTTCAGAGAAGGAACTGTCCTGTTACACTGAAGCTTCTCTAGAGCCTGATTTTGATGGAAATAATTTTGGTGGAATGAAATTTCCAATGCTTAACTACACAATGAAATAATGTATTTTGGTTCCTACTTTCCCTTTCTCACTTACACTGTTTCCAGTCTGCAGAAGCCATAAGTCTTCCCAGTTTTTACTTAGTTAAAGAAAACTTTGCTCTATTTCCTCATTTTCCACAATTTTCCTGGTTTCAATTTCAGTGGAAAATTCACTGTTAAAATTTCATGGGGTGGCTCTAATATTATCCAGGACCTCTAGAGCTTTGTGGTAGAACAAGGCAAGGTCAAGGCAGTGAGGTAAAAGATTTGTCTTACTCATAAAGTATTTATAAAATGTATGCCATAGAATAAATATGGTCTGTATAGAGATAATCATCATATCAACTACAGGCATCCAGCTAGCTGCTGTCAATGATTTTGGATTCAAACAGCTGATAAGATTAATGCTTATTTCTTTACTGCTGTTGACTGCTTAGTACTTGGCATTGATATTTTTAATTGGCCTGGTTAATTTTTCAGTAGTCAGAATTCCTGGAGCAGGGCTGAGGTGCAAGATTTAATCTTTAATAAGCTTTGTGATATGTTTTTTGTTCAAACCAACCTCTGCTTAAATACATAGTGCCAATGATACAGAAAAAAGGCTTGTTCTCAATAGGCAATGAAAATGCTTCTTATGACATATATTTCTTAGGTTTTCTTGTCTCTTTGTTTCATTTCTGCATTTGCTCTTTTTTTTCAGGGGCAAACTGCATGAATTTGAATTGTCTCAGGGAGAGACAATAGTCCCTGATTTCTATTTTTTTCTCTCTCTTAGAGTGCTTCTTCATTGCTAACCTGACCAAGAAAGCTTTTCTATGATCACTTCATTTATTGCCAAAATTTCAATTTGTTAAGTCTGAAGAAATGCTTCATTTATTTCTGAAATTCCATTTTGTTAAGTCTGAAGAAATACTGTTCTGTGACTCTGTCTAGAACCATAGTTCTAGAAGATTTAAACAATACAGTGCTATACAAGTCTAGTTTTGGTACATTTTTTATTTGCCACACTTCAAAAAGCTTGAGCTTCGTAGAAATAATTATTCTGCATGCCAAGCAGCAGATCTTAACAAAGATGGGTTTTATTCTTAATTAGTTGTAACATCAATGTGTGTAATGGTTTTTTTTTCTTTCAAAAATGCTGCATGAGTACAAGCTAATTAATTTTGGAATCTCCTAATAGATATTCCATTGTGCTCCAGAAGTCTGGGGAGTCAGACTTGTGCAGGACAAAGAGGAGCCTACAGCAGCAGCTATGCCACAGAAGGACATAATTTAAAAGGCAGACAGTCAAAATTATCCTTTCTTATAATTATTAGAACTTTTGAAACTATTTCATAATTTTTACTAGAAATAACAATATATGCACAAGGCAGCTTCTTCTTCTGTAGTCTTTGAGGAAAAAAAATTCCAATTACAGAAGCACAATTGATACTTTTTCCATTCCTCTTCAAATATTCAGACAGAAATAATGAGGAAAAGGTGACAGATGTTAGGCCACAGATGTAAGTTTGGGTGGTTTGATTTTTCTTTTAAATGAAACTGGCATTTTACAGCAACTTTTAAGAATTGGGAAGAGTTTGAAGTCGCAGGAGATATTTTCTGGTTTGAGACTTTAGCAAAAAAAATGCCATCCTGAATTACTCTTTTATTTGAGGGACAATACTCCCAGTAAAATCCAGGTAAAATACTGAAGTTTGTGTGGAAGGACTTCAAAAATACTGGGCTTTGAAAACTCCCAGAGACAGTTTGGTCAGTTCATTAACCTCTACATAAAATTCCTGTAGAAATTTGAAGAGCTTGGAGTGATTCAGACTCCAAATGTACAACAGGCTGGGAACTGATGACTCTGATCTGCTCAGTCTCTCTCTGACTCAATGAATATTACCTTTCATGTGGAAGAGACAAGACTGAGAGACAAAAATTGAATACATAGTCTGATAATTCAGGTATATTTGGATACAACCCATTTGGGATCAAAACCTGCTTTCTAGATGAATGTTCCCTCTTTCCAGCTTCTGTTTATTGCAAGAAAAAAAGGAGAAAGGCAATCAAGGGGAAGATTTGTGCAAATCTCCATTTCTGCTCTGGGGACAGAAGAAAGGCTTCTCATTGGAACAAAATCTGTTCCAACAGCTCCACAGTGTCTTACAAAGTAGGCTCTGCAATCCCAGAGTGCCCAATCCCATGGGGTTTCAAGGCTCTAACTGCGAGTTTACAGTTTGAATCTTCTCTCAGGCTTGGTGTTGGAATTATTATTGACAGTCAGTGCTGTGACTCTTACATGTGACTCCTGTTGCCACTCTGGTCTGTGCTCCTGTGATGTGTCTTCTGTTTGATGACACAAAGTGGGAGCAGTGGCCAACACACCAGGAGGCTGTGCTGCCTCCAGCAAGACCTGGACAGGCTGGAGAGTTGGGCAGGGAGAAATTCAATGAAATCTAACAAGAGTCTTACATATGGGCAAGAACAACCCCATGTATCAGTATAAGCTGGGGACCAACCTATCAGAGAGCAGTATACAAGAAAGGGACCTGAGGTCCTGGTTGAGAGAAGTTCTTCTCCCCCTCTACTCTGCCCTGGTGAGGCCACATCTGGAATATTGTGTCCTGTTCTGGGTTCCTCAGTTCAAGAAGGACAGGGAACTCCTGGAGAGAGTCCAGAGCAGAGACACTCAGATGGTGAAGGGGTTGGAGCACTCCCCTTGTGAGGAAAGGCTGGGAGAGCTGGCTCTCTTTAGCTTAGAGAGGTAGACTGTGAAGTGATCTCCTTAATGTTTATAAATATCTTAAGGGTGGGTGTCAGAAGGACGGAGCCAGGCTCTTCTCAGTGACCTCCAAGGGTAGGACAAGATGAAATGGGTGCAAGCTGGAACACAGGAGGTTCCACAGGTAAAAACAGTGACACAGACCGTCCAGAGAAGGTGTGGGGTCTCCTTCCAGAAACACAGCTTTTAGATTGGAACTTTGTATACAAACTCATATTTAATTGACTGAACAGCTCTTAATTTTCATTCACTAACAGAATGCAGAACAAATAGATGACAGTTTTAGGGAAGGGATGTCCTGACTGTCTCTTGTTCCTCTTCATACACAGCTGGCAGTTTGATCAGGCAGAAAAGGGCCACTGTATCTCAGTCAACCAGGTTGTTGATATCTCTGTTTCTATCACTCATTTTAATGCAGAAGATTGTTGCATCCAGTTCTTATTAGCTGACTTAGCAAATGTTTTTAAGTAATTGCAAAGTAGTTGTTGCAAGTGACATAATGACTGCTTAATTAGCACTTATTTCCATCTATGTACTTGAAGAAACATAAGAACACATCTGCTAAAACTGTAAAATAATCTTTCACAATCAGGCCTGTGGACTGAGTGTTGAACAACTGGTCTCATCCAGCTCAGACAGGGCAGTTTCATCCAGACTCGGGTCACTCAACAAAAGCCATCAAAAGTCCTCCTGCCTCTCCCCTTGTAAAAAAGCTGCATTTTTAGTAATGAAGAATATGGCCCTGCTTTCCAAAGTCTCTGTCTTTCCTGCTGGTAGTAATTTGCTGGTAGAAGCACCTTTGTAGAGGTTGTGATACCTGTAAGAGTGAATTAACTTCTAGTCTGGTGTCAGAGAAAATGCTGATTGAGTTAGAGTTGTAGAGAAAAAAACTGTGATTTTTGATAAATTGAAGCAAGAGTCGCTGGTGTGTCACGGCAGAGGAGACCTCCAAAGACAGAAATACCTAAACTTAATGTAATACTAAACATCTTAGTGATTGGAATAGAATCATCTTATAAATTAAATTGCCAAAGTTACAGAAGTAATTTATCTTTTTGAAATGCCTTTTCAAAAGAAAAATATTTTGGACTCACTATTAATGCACTTCTAGGGATGCCTCTGATGTTGCTTTTCTTTTATAGTTTCTTTATGTTTAAAGGGTATTAATTTAGCAATCACTTCGTTCAATTGGTGACTTCATTAATGTCTATAAATATGTAAAGGATAAGTGTCAGGAGGATGGAGCCAGGCTCTTCTCAGTGACCTCCAATGATAGGACACAGGGCAGTGGGTGCAAACTGGAACACAGGAGGGGCCACAGAAATATGAGAAAAAGCTTTGTCAGGGTGAGGGTGAGAGAAGAGTGTCCCAGGCTGCCCAGGCAGGGTGTGGGGTCTCCTTCTCTGGAGACATTCAAACTCCACCTGGACACCTTCCTGTGGGACCTGATCTGGGTGTTCCTGCTCCAGCAAGGAGGCTGGACAGGATGGTCTCCTGAGTTCCCTTCCAGTTCCTGCTATTTCCTGATTCTGTGAATTCTTCCCTAAACAAAGACTGATGTGAAACCACATATTTTAAGCTTGTCATATGTTCTCAGACTGACAGCTGAATGTTTTTTGGCACCATTGTTTTGCAGGGAGAAGGAATTTTAGTAGTAAGAAGCCGAAAACAGTAGGAAAATAAATAGTGAAGGATCCATTCTAAAATGGAATCAAATAGTTTATAAAAGACAATGTAGAAATTCAGAAACAAATTGTTTATTTACACTCAAATTATCAGCAACCTAAAATTATTATTGCCTTAGATCGTGTTTCAGTTTCTCTTTGATAACAATATTATAATTTAACAGAAGTTGTTAACTGCTAGATTGTGATCCCAAAATTATTATCTCCTTGAGTCTGCATTGAGAATATTTTCTATGAGATGCAAATGAATATTATTGAAATCAGAATCTAATTTGCCAGCTGCTGGGGAAAAAAGTTCTGGATTCAGCTGAAATAGTTCTCTAAAGTACTGAATTTTAATCTAAGTTTCTAGGTTTCCATCTATCCTAGAGTGAGATAAATCTATTTCTGTCAAATACTTTGCCCTGGAGGTGTACAAGAGTAGCTGAGGGCATGGAGAATGAGATTTTAAAAATGCATATATATAAGGAAGAAGATGACAAAATTATTTTTAAAGTGGAGAAAATGCTTATATTGATTAAAATTACTTTCATCCCCTTTCATAATGAACTTGATCCTTTACAGAATAAAGGAGAAGAAATGACTGTGCTTATCAGGAAAGTTTTTTGGGTTGGTTCTGTCTCTCTCTGTTCCTCTGCCCCTTGCTTCTTACCTTTACATTAAATAGTAAAGTACATTTGATCTTCATCATGAACATGGTGTGCATGTTGGCATCTCCCAAGAAACACCAGGAAAGGCCAAACAGGGTACACTTGAACAAGATTTTATTAGAATCCATTGTACTGAAGATTTTCAGGCAGACTCAAGTTCTGTCAGATGGAAAAATAATTGTGGGAGGGGAAGTTGTAGAGTTTAATCCTAGGTTGCCAATATTACACTCACAAGATTAACCTTTTGAGACCTATATTATGAAAGGCAATATAAGCTGGTAGGTCTTGAGGCAATTTTTGGAGCAGCTTGAAACCAAAATAATAAAAAACAAAAAGAGAGTAGTGGGAAATAGTAAGAATGGAAACTAAGAGGTACTGGTGGTACGTCATCAGCGGTGTCCTTGCTACTGCTGCATCATTTCCATGAAGGAATGTAACCAGGATTTACATCTCTAGTCAATAGTAAATTTGAGAGTTTCTCTTTTAGCTGTTACTTTCTAGTTGCAGATGTACTGTCTTTGAACCATCAAGTGTGGCATTTAATTTTGAGCAGATTAGTATCCCAAAAGAAGAGTTAGGTTGCCAAATCACATCTTTTTAACTAAAAAAAAAACCCTCACAACAAGTATCACCCTAAGCTTCACAGTAACTGAAATAGTTTAAATTTACAATATTATAAAATCAGCATTTGCTTCTGAACAAATTGTCTGGGAAATGTCACATCTGATCTGGGCTCTTCTGGCCAGTAATATGACAAAAGTGTAGACACTGGACACTGTGGAAAAATACTGTGGAGTGGTGAACTGAAACAAAAGCCTCTAGATTAGCAAGGACTGAGTATACTTTAAGAACTTCAGAATGCTATTTTTACTGATTCCGACCATATCAAACATACATTAAGAAAAATAAGTACTTAGACATTTTTGCTTTCTGTGTTTTCATTACATAATAGCATTCCCTCATGCTAAAACTCTGAGAGGAAGATTAAGACTAATATAATCACTCTGAGCTCTTCTTTTTGTCTTGCTTCCAAGAAAACAAGAGGCATGTTATATTATAATCTACCAGTTCCCCTCCCCCTTCTTCAGAAATTAAACTTGAGGACTTGCTGGATGATTTAAGAAAAAGTAAATGTTTTCAAGGTTCTCACAGAAGTATCCATATCAAAATAGCTGGAAGGTGTCCAGTTCCTGCTCCCAGAAGATGAGGGGAAAGGTAGGAATGGTGAGGGGTGTTTGTAGTGAGCAAGGAGTACTGCAGTAGAGAAGTAAGAAGATTGAACTACTGTGGCCTAAGAGAAGGAGCTATGAAGATGCTCATGCCATAGTGGACTGCAGTTAAGAAGCCAGTGTCTAGCAGATGCAAATCCAATTAGCAAACCAAGTTTTAGTGCTCTCACAGCTGATGGTTCAGTAGCTTCTAAAATAGGCTGTAACTCCCTGGTGAAAATCATAGAATTAGAGCCTAGTTTGGGTTGGAAGGGATCTTAAAGATCATCTAGTTCCAACCCCCCCCTGCCATGGGCAGGGACACCTCCCACTAGACCAGGTTGCTCAGTGCCTCATCCAGTCTGGCCTTAAATCCCTCCACAGAGGGGCATCCACAGCCTCTCTGGGCAGCCTGTTCCAGTGTCTCACCACCCTCACAGAGAAGGACTTCTTTCTTACCTTCTGCCTGAATCTCCCCTCTTCCAATTTACTTCCATTACTCCCAGTCCTGCCATCACATATCCTATTAAAAAGTCC
This sequence comes from Turnix velox, assembly GCA_013400935.1. Taxonomy (NCBI): domain Eukaryota; kingdom Metazoa; phylum Chordata; class Aves; order Charadriiformes; family Turnicidae; genus Turnix; species Turnix velox. The sequence continues at coordinate 33,074 of VZTY01017905.1, read as the reverse complement.
TTCTCCAGCCTTTCTGTAGCCCCCTTCAGGTACTGAGAAGCTACTATGAGGTCCCACCTGAGGCTTCTCTTCTCCAGGCTGAACAACCCCAGCTCCTTCAGCCTGTCCTCAGAATGGAGGTGCTCCAGCCCTCTCATCATCTTCATGGCCCTCCTCTGGACCTGCTCCAACAGCTCAATGTCCTTCTCAATGAATTGGGAAACCAACCCCCCTGCCGTGTTCAGGGACACCTCCTACTAGACTATCAGAAGTTGCTCAATGCCTCATCCAGCCTCTTCTTGAATTGTTTTATAGATTACATATTAATTTTGTTATGACCATGTTACCTGTTTACTCATTGTTTAGCAAAGAGATAATCCTTTAGGAAATTAAACACCTCAGTCACCAGATACAAGTCTCACAGTGTTTGACTGGGTATTGATTTTTACTTTATTATTTATTTTTTGAGATTTTTTTTTAAGATAGAAAGAAAAAATCACACCAGGGTTGGAGATGAAAACAAAAGTAATTTTGACTCAAAGTGAAACCAAATTTAAAAGGTGAAGCAAGACTCAGGCATTACTTTTACCAGCTAAATAGGACTGGCTCAGTTACAGTATCAGGTTATTCTTAGTATATTCTTAGCTTATTCTTAACTATAGTATCAGGACCATGTCAAATGTGGAAAAGAGGTGCCTGAAAATGTGGCATGTTAGTAAGAAATAGAGTAACAACCAATTAAACATTCAGATTTTTGCAGACAAAGTAAGATTAAAAAGGTGAACGTTGCAGGATTTTAATCTAAAACATGGTGAGGTGGTACAGGCCTGTATGTGTCAAGTGAAATCCTGTTTTACAAAAGATATTAAACATAGGCTATTCCCTTATTTTCTGTGGAAGCTGAAACTTGTGCACATGATTGCTAGCTTATTTGGTTTTCTACTGTGGACATGTAGGTAGCAGCAGATTATATTTTTTTCTTATCTCTTCAAGACTGCAATAAGATCAGGGAGCCCAGACTCTGAACAAAGGTACTCATTCTTTCCTACAAAAGCCAAAATGGAAGAGAATATTGTTCCCAAGGAAGATTAGTTGTCAAATGCTATGAATGCAAGGGTTGATGTGACCAACCTTTGTGTGTTACAACCTTTTAGCACATTGGATCAAAGACCAAGGATGTGTGAATCTCAGATCCTTGCTTAATTCAATTTCAAGGCAAGAGCTGTTTCTGTGCCACTCTAATTAGCTCTCATTTCTTTAATGTAGTCAGAGACAGCTAGTAGAAATCAACACAAAACCCCTTACAAGGAATTCAGACTGCCTAAAGAAATAGTGATAGTTGTGGGAATTGCAACAGCAGTGGAGCCCAGGACTAATGTAGTGCAGCCATGAAGAGAAGGATTTGGGGGTGCCAGTGGTTTGAATGAGAAGAATGTGGGACAATAAGCTGTTGAGTTTGTTTGGAGGGTGATAGTCAGCAAGAGCATAAGACTTTTATCCAGGCTGGACAAGGCACTGAGCAGCCTGATGTAGTGGGAGGTGTCCCTGCCTATGGCAGGGGGGTTGCAATTTGATGATCTTTAGGATNGACAGGCTGAAGGAATTGGGGTTGTTCAGCCTGGAGAAGAGATAGCTCAGGGAGACCACATGGTAACTTCTCAGCTACAGAAAGGCAGAGGTAGGACTTTTTAATAGGATATGTGATGGCAGGACTAGGAGTAATGGATGTAAATTGGAAGAGGGCTAGAAAGAAGTTCTTTACAGTAAGGGTAGTGAAGCACTGGAAGAGGTTGCATAGAGAGGTTGTGGATGCCCCCTCCCTGGAGGTGTTTAAGGCCAGACTGGACAAGGCACTGAGCAACCTGGTCCGGTGGGAGGTGTCTCTGCCTGTGGCAGGGGGGTTGGAACTAGATGATCTTTAAGATCCCTTCCAACCCAAACTAGTCTCTTACTCTATGACAAGAAATAAGCATCTTGATTGTTTAAAGCTAAGGAGCTGGATGACCTTTACAGCTGGGAGAACTTGCTAAGTGTTCCTCTTAAGGAAATAAAGAGCCTGCAGCATGGATTTTGATCAACTAAGTGCCATTCATAGCTTCTCAGTCTACTCATTTGTGAAAAGTGTGGAGAGGGGAAAAAAGCCAAAGTGAAATTTCTCTCTTGAAATATCACTGGTGTATTATGTCCCAGAAATCCAAGCATATTTAACTTTCTTTTTTTTTTATTTCATGCTGCAAGAATGGTGATTCATGTTGTTTATTTGAGGCTACACTTCAAGAAGAACAAAAGAGTTAGGAAATGTTATTCTTGATTTTCTTAAATTATTTTTTCTCCCCCATCTACCATTTTACATTTTCATGACTATGTCTTATAAAATGATAAAAAGAAATAACTCATTACTTCTTTAGTTTAAAAAAGCCACAAAAACACTTAATGAATATACTTTTGTTTGAACATCTGATATATCAGTATAAATTGTTGGCAGTTCAGGCATGTTTTATTTTGAAGATGAACTCTTCTGAAGCAAAGGTTATATGAATGAGGAATTTTTTAAAGCAAATTTAAATGTTAATTAAAAGGTAGGTAGAAATACTTCCAGAGAAACAGAACCCTTTGAAATACAGTGGATTAGGTGATGGATTAGAAAGGTGGGAAATCACTGCTCCTGGACAAGTTTGAGAAACCCCAAACTTAGTCTTATGGCCCTATCCCAATTAATTCTGCAGGATTCCAATCAACCAAACACTTCCAAATATTGAAAAGAAATGCTATGATAATAATGAATAAAAATCACCTCTTTTGGTGATATTGATACTTAAAATAATTCAATAATATAAAAAACCCTCACTGTTTATGTAATTTTCCCTTTGGAATTTCTTTAATGAAGGAGAGTGAGGAAGCAAAGCAAAGAGGTTAATGATGTGGCCTGTGCAGACAACTACATCCCACAGCATCTTCTAGAAATGGCAAGCTAATTATGTTGATAGCAACTGTCTTTCCTACATTCCTCTTTTTATTATTTTTTTTCTCTCCTGCTCTTGCTTATCTCCTAACTTACTTTTTTTTTATTAATGATTTATTCAGTTTAGAGCTTATTTTTTTAAATGTGTGTGCTTATTAACTGTACTAGAACACGGGAGTCTAGCAAAATACATACAGTTAATAACACTGACAGAAGTTTGCCAGAACCACCAACTAGCAAGGACTGAAATCAACAGCAATTAAAAAGAGGAGCAGAACCAAGTTGCAGAGTTGTGTGTCTCTATTTCTTCTGTCTCCTACAGTGAAAAGAGGAGTCTTGCTTGGTTGACAGAATGGGAAATTAAGGCCTTCTCTCCCTCTGTTATGAGAGAGAGAAGGCTGGCTGAGCAACTTTTCCTGAAGCAAGAGAAGTTCTTTGGCAGCTCACTGAAGGGTATTTCCATCTAAGCAGAAGCCAAAAATTATTTGGAAGTCTTATGGAAGAGAAAAGTTTTAAAAAAGTGGAAAAAAACCCTAAGAAGTGTTCTCACAGGGCAGGGAGACTGTTCTGAATGAATCTCAATTTATGACCACATCAGATGCTGACTTGTTATTTAGTGCTTGGATGATTGCCTTGATGAGAGATTTCATTTTTCCCCAAAACATGATTTCTTTTTGGCTCCTGCTGTGACTGCTCAGTTTTCCACTGATGTGACTCCCACACATCAATATAGGAAAGAGTTCTGACTTGCTTGTGGAAAGGAGCCCTGTTTCTGAAATATTGTGTCCTTTGAGCTGCTCCCCGGGTTGCTCCCTGCCACAGGCCATGCTGACCCAAACTGGGTGACACTTGTTATTGTACAAAGAATGAACAAATCTGCCAAACTACCTGCTGTCCACTGTCCCTCTCACTCCACTTCTGCTGTCAACTGACCACAGCATCCACCCTGCTAATCCAGTAGCACTCTAACCCAAGTTTAAAAAAAGAGAATAATTAAAAGAGTGCAGTTCTTTCCTGGGTTAGTTAGTGAAGTCAGCTGGGTGACACAATGAGCAGGGGGGACTGGGGAAGCCTGCAAAGGCAAAGCAGGGGATGAGGAAGGAATGAGGAGGAAGTTTGTGTTAGTGGAAAAATGTTGAGCCAGGCTAATGTGCACAGAGGTTTTGGAGTGGAGACCACAGCTGACAGCATTCCTCAACTCTGAAAATTTCATTTAAGAAAAGAGTGAAGCAATAAAGGAGGCAGCAAAAGTGCAAAGAGAAGAGGAAAACTCTTCCCAGTGGCCATCTGGGAGAGGCATTGACAGGATCCCTGTGGATGAGCTGGGCATTTCTCCAGTGCAGCAAGTGGCAATGAGGAGGATGATGATTTTTTTCCACCTTGTCCCCTAGTGCTATACAGTTTTATCAGGACTTGCTCTTGTGACCAAGAAGGTCAATGGCATCCTGGGGTGTATTAGAAGGGGCATAGTCAGTCCGTGGAGAGAGGGTCTCCTTCCCCTTTACTCTGCCCTGGTAAAACCACATCTGGAATGTTCTGTCCAGTTCTGGGATCCTCAATTCAAGAAAGACAGGGAACTGCTGGAGAGAGTCCAGTTCAGAGACACAGGGTGAAGGGATTGGAGCATTTCCCTTCTGACTGAAGGCTGAGGGAGCTGAGTCTCTTGAGCTTGGAGGAGAGGAGACTGAGGGGTGACCTCATTAATGTTTATAAATATGTAAAGGGTGAGTGTCAAGAGGATGGAGCCAGGCTCTTCTCATTGACCTCCAATGATAGGACATGGGGCAATGGGTGCAAGATGTTTTTTCAACAGGAAACTATTTTGGACAAGTGAGAGGAACTTAGTCAAAACACAAAAGGTAATTTTTATGTTTTCACCAGAAAAAATTGCCAGAAAAGTGACTTGGTTCCCTGGTGACACTGACTCAGTACAGTTCACAGATTATATTTGCCTGGCTTGTTGGTAGTTTGGATCTTGCACTGATTACTTAACACTGGCCTTCTCTTTTGATGTGAACTCTTTCTGATAAAAGTTTTGTTTTATTAAGGCAGCATTTTGGAGACACGAGGGAGGATAGCAGAATTGATTTTGTTTCTCAGATGAATGCAAATAATCTTTGCTTTAGAACTGACAAACATTCTTCTGTGCTACCTAGCTACTTTATTTCCTTTATAAAAGAACTAGAAATCAATCAAATCAAGGAGACCCAGAATAGCTTAGGTTTTGAGTGAAGAGAGTATCTTCAGTCCCTTCATGATTTTGGTTTTTTCTCCTATCTGCACTGTTATAAGTACTTTGAGATTCAAATCAAGGAGTTTTTGAAAGTAGTCTTTTCCTATGTCTGTTTTTCTTTCTCTGTGACAGTACTTAGTCCAATTTCTTTTCTTCTAAGTCCTAATTATTTTACTGTGTATTTATATCTGTGCTCCTTATTGCAAGGAATTACCAGATGCTTTTGAATTTCCCAGATCACATTCACTTCTTTAGCCAAATCTGAATTTTTCTTCAGAAGGCCATCTTATGGAAGACCTCCAGTCTTTCAGATTCCTCAGGCAGCTTCTTCCTTGATTATTTAGATATCTTACATAAATCAGTAAATATAAGCTCAGGCACTATTGCTTTAATCTAAACCAATTATTGAGGAGATAAGTAGTAGCTGCATTACAAGAAATAGTAGCTTATGTTTGCTTCAGGAATATGCTTTTTTTTTTCCATCAAGGTTATTCTGCTTGGGTTGAATGTTTTTCAGTAAGAGAACTGACTCTTCCACTGCTTTCAGCACTTTTTTCTTCATTTTTTTCATAAGAAACCCACTACAGAATGGCTTGTCTTCTGAATGACGAAACATAACTACATTCTCACCTGTCACCTCCCTTTCATTCCCTTCAGCCCCGAAATATGGATTTGTTCTCATGGTTCTCATGTCACTGACCTCCATTTGAGATTCGTGAAATTTTTTTAAATTCAAAAGAGTGAGTTTGGGATGCACAGAATAATTCTTCATTGCAGTAAATAGTGCATTATAGAACTCTGCCTTTTTCTGGAAATGACATTTCCTGGATACTGCTCATCAATTTCTGAACCATTCTGGACATAATTTCTGTTGAATTGTCAAAAGAGCATTCTTTGTACAGGCTTACTTTCCCACAACATCATCTTAGTTTTGTGTTGCTTCTCTGAGACATGTGCATGAAGTAGTTCTTGGAGTTCGCAGAGAACTCATTTCACTGGAACAGGCCCATGGGAATCTTTTGTTTCTCCCCATTAAAATTAACTGAAGATCACTCTTTGGTTCCAGGAATTGAAAGAAGAATGTATGAATAGTAAAGGCTCAAAATGCTCACTTTTAATTATAGAGGTCCTGCTACTGTATTGGCACATTAATGGTGAAATACAGTTTCCTGGGGTAGGACTTTTTAATAGGATATATGATGGCAGGACTAAGAGTAGTGATGTAAATTGGAAGAGGGAAGATTTAGGCTGAAGATAAGAAGGAAAATATTTCCTGTGAGGGTGGTGAGACACTGGAAGAGGCTGCCCAGAGAAGCTGTGGATACCCCTTCCCTGAAAGTGTTTAAGGCCAGGTTGGATGAGCAACCTGGTCTAATGGGAGGTGTCCCTGCCCATGGCAGGCATGTTGGAACTAGATGATCTTTAAGGTCCCTTCCAACCCAAACCATTCTATGAATATAATCAAATTACTTTCTGACTCACTTAGATCTGGGTAAATCTTAACCCAGTTATCAGTGGCATTAAGATTTTCAAGAGTAGCTTTAATGTTTGGAAGTGTATGCATTATAAAATCATTTTGGCTTCAATCAGATTGAAAGAATGGCAGCTGGTAAATGAGTCCAAACCCTAATTAAGCACACGTCTAAATGTGCTGACAAAAAGCTAAATGTTTGCATGTGCTATTTTTATCTTCCAATTGGGGAATCTTAACTGCAAAGGTAGTCATATTCTCTGTAACACTGATTTTTGTGAACATGAAAAGAGTCTCCCCTTGTTAAGTTGCTGTGCAGTAAAACTGAATGTAGGAATTTCCTTCACCTGAGGAATTATGGACTGTTCTCCACCTAAGAAAGTATCTCTGTGAGTCACTTTTTTAATTGATGAGGTTCTTCTATTGCTAGGGATTTTTTTTTTTTCTTTTGTAGGCTTCTTTATTTTTTCCTTTTAATTTGTAAGTAATTTAATACTTAAGATTAGAATGGTGGTTGGCTCTGCTCACTTGCTCAAGAAGTCAGATGTTTGCATTACTGATAGAGATGAAAACTTGCAGAAACTTTCTGGACTTTGATTGAAAAGAGCCATTACAAGAACTGGGGAAGCATGATGGGTGAGATTTATAGCAGCCATAGCTACAGCATGAATGGAAAACACCTTCTGTCATTTTTCACTAAATAATATGCCATTAAAATTTATCAAGGGAGTGCTGAGTTTAATTGTAACAGGGGTCTCATTATAAGCAGTCAGATAAATTGTGTGCATCAATTATGAAGCAGAGAATTGGATCGTGGCCTTTTTCCTTTAGTTCAATTCTAAAACTCTGCCATAGTCCATTTTTTTAAGTTACAATTTTTGGTGTCAGTGTGGTCACTGAAACAGGGTAACAGTGTGTAAGCCTGTGATTGAAGGTGCAGTCAGCATGGCTCTGGTTCAGCTACTTGTGTCTTGGAGCATGTATCTATTTCTGCTGATAAGTGTACTACACATTCCACTATGTCCTACTTCCAAAGCCAATACAGACATACAAGCTCCTAATGTTCTTCCTTTGAAATTTCATGTGGAAAGGTCATTTAACCTTCACAGAGAATGGACATAAATGAAAAGAAGTGGAATTGAAACAAATCTGCCTTTACAGGCTGGGTGTCAGTGGCTTGAGTGGAGTCCTGAAGAGAAGGATTTGTGGATGTCAATGGATGAGAAACTCAACATGAGCCAGCAGGGAGTGCTTGCAGCCCAGAAGCCAACCCAGTATTGGGCTGCATCAAGAGAAGTGTGACCAGCAGGTCAAGGGAGGTGATTTTGTCCCTCTTCTCAGCTTTGGTGCGGAACCACCTGGAGTTACTGTGTTCAGTTCTGGAGCCCTCAACATGAGAAGGACATTGAGCTGTTGGACTGGGTCCCAGAGAAAAGCCACAAAGATGATGAGAGGGCTGGAGCACCTCCATTCTGAGGACAGGCTGAAGGAGTTGGGGTTGTTCAGCCTGGAGAAGAGAAGCTCAGGGTGGACCTCACAGTAGCTTCTCAATACCTGAAGGGGGCTATAGAAAGGCTGGGGTGGGACTTTCAATAGGATTTGTGATGGCAGGAAGAGTAGGGGTGTAAATTGGAAGAGGGGAGATTTAGGCCAGAGATAAGAAAGAAACTATTTCCTGTGAGGGTGATGAGACACTGGAACAGGCTGCCCAGGGAAGTTGTGGATGCCCCCTCCCTGTAGGTGTTTAAGGCCAGGCTGGACAAGGCACTGAGCAACTTGGTCTAGTGGGAGGTGTCCCTGCCCATGGCAGGGGGGGTGGAACTAGATGATCCCAAACCATTCTATGATTCTAAATTGTGCTGTCCAGTTGTAGAATACCTCCATTTTTTTCAGCCATTTCTGCTGAATTGATGCTAAAGGAAAACTTAGTGAATGTTGTTGGATTGTTTTGTGGGACTTCCTTCCCATCTTTAAAAGACATGATTTTATATAATCCTTTACACATCACACACTGGGTTAGTATCGTTGTGCACAGCCAATGTACAAATGCAAATTATTTATTTTGCACAGAGTTACAGCACTGAGATGACAAATATTCCTTGTTTTGTCAAAATTTGTTCTTTCAGGTTGGTTGTACACAGATTTGCAGAAGTTCTGTTCTGTTCTTATTTCCTGTGCTTTAAATAGTCCAGTTCTTAATGCATCTTGAATTTAGCTCGGATAAATTTCCTTGTCTAAATAAAAAAAATAATTTAAAACACTCCTACCAACAATCTAGTACCACCTCCTGACCATCAAGCCCTACAAACTTAAATGAAATAACTAAATATTCATGTTGATGTGCTGAAAGAAATATGTGGAAACATAACAGTGTATTATTTTACATCTTCTTTAGTATAATGGAAGTATTGTAATTTACATATAAACATATACCAAAATGTGTATCCCATTTGTATCACTCAATGCAACTTTCCTGCTTTAAACTCAAAGTTTATATAAAATGCTATCTTCCTGTCCATAGATTTCCAATAAATTATTTTACATACANTTATTTTACATCTTCTTTAGTATAATGGAAGTATTGTAATTTACATATAAACATATACCAAAGTGTGTATCCCATTTGTTACCACTAAAGATTACAGAAGTAGATGCTGGGTTTATGTATGTCATGCTGAGGCCTGAGTGATACAAATTTCACTATAATTTCCTGGGTTTTGAAATAATTTATGACACTCTTTGGACTCTAAGCGTAGGAAGTGATACTGAATATTCCAAGTAACAAAAACAAATGACAGTATAAACTTTGAAGGATCATATTTTTAAATACATTTAAAGATTAATCTTGTTCTCTTCACAGGTATATATATTATTTACCACTTGATAAATATTAATGGAGAATTCAATGAAACCCACACATATATTGGACAAAATTATGTTGCTTGATCTCTGTTACAAGAAATTTTCTTCAATAAATTATTTAAATATTTCCCTTAGGTTGGGACTACAGGTACATATTTCACTATTTGACTTGATTCTTCAAGCTCAAGGGAAACAGAAAGTAGCATTCTGATTATATTTACTTGAAGCTGATGCTTTACTGTTGTCTCCAAAAAATTTCAGCAAAATTAAGTTTTCAGCTCTTACCAGGCACAGCTGATGTCAGTGTTGAGACTGTCTCTTATTCTATCTGACGTTGGATTGGATTTGTAGAAGTGAATTGTTTTCTGCCATGAAAGTAGTTAATTCCCTTCTAGTTTTTTTATGTTCTCACAGATTGTTCAAAATGTGCCCCTCCCAACCCAAAGGTTTCATGTTTAACAGCCATTTAAGTGCTTAATGGTCCTTCTTTCAGATAAATCAGCCTATCGAGGCACTGAGCAGGCTGATCTAGTGGGAGGTGTCCCTGACCATGGCAGAGGGGTTGGAACTAAGGTCCTCTGCAACCCTAACTATTCCATGATTCTATGATTTTGGGTTTGTTTTGTATATGCAGCACAATCCAGTGATATTAAATTATTCATAAAATCATGATATGCTTGTTAAGCTCCAGTGTATTCCTGTTTATAATGATATTCAGACACTCCTGCACTCCTAGAGCATCCTCTCTACCCCTTCTGTCCTTTCTGTGTTCCATATTCTGCTTTGTGCAATTCAGAGTGATTAGAATTGGGAAAACAAACAAAAAAAAGTCATCTTTGCATCACATAATTGTATCTTAAACAATGAGAAACCCAGGAGTAAATTAATTTGATAGCTATGGATTGATTTGGGATGTAAGATGTGCAGCTCTTATTCTGTAGCAGCATTAAAGTGCAGTGTAAGAGTGTGATTTTAATTCTTCTGGCAGTGTGGGGATATAGTTTTGAGGTGACAGGGGAAGCAGCATGTCAGTGCAGAAATGGTGATGGTACTTATTCCCTAGTCAAGCACTGCACTGAACCAGAATGCATTTGAAAAATCACATATTTGGAAGATGAAAAAAGCCTGTTTCATTACTTCATTCATTGATTGAAATATTTAAATGGGTGTGGAATAAAAGACGTGAGTCTTAAGAGGCAACTGATCACTTAACAATCCTCATCATGGTCTTAAAAATACTGAAATCTTAGTATCAACCGGAGCATTTTCTCCCTTGGGTAAATAAAGAGTTACTTAGCTGAAGTTTTTGGAATTCCATGGATGAAGAGATCTTGTGACAGTTCAGGTTGAAATAGACCTATTTTTTCCTTTCTTTTAGTTTATGAATTCTCTCCCTCCATTCCTCATTCATGAATAATATATCCCTGTATGGGGATTAGGCATATCAGCCTGAGTTTTCCATTCAAATGGTTCATTTTTCCCTCTTAAAATTTATGAATATTTATCAGGGGATTCTGGTTTAGTTAATAGTATTTCCCCTTAATACATACACATGAATCCACATGCACATTATTCTGAAAAATGAGAGCTACCTGTCTTGGGAATAAACTGCTCCTAAACTCCTGCTAGCAAGCTGTAAGGTAAACAGTATTTAATGAGCTGTGGGGAAAAAAATAGTCTTTCCTCCCTCGATGTGAAATATAGAATCCTCACATTAAACTTTTCGGTTTTTTCACATAATGATAAAAAAAATACAAAAAATCCTACATGAGAATGTCTGGAAATACATTATCTGTAAAGGATCTCCAGGCTAAATTAAAAAGACTGAAGTTTATAGGACTGTTGGAGTAAGCTGAAGATGAGAGTCTAAGGCACAAAGCCTTCAAAGACACTTCAGCAAGGGAAGGAAATGAGTTCTTAGGCTGTTAGATTTTACATATTTGAAATCAATTTAGAACATGATGATTGGTGTCCATGTCAATACATTGTTTTCAAATGTATCAAACAAGCTGGTGCACACAATGAAATGGTACAAAGTGCATGATGGTATCACAGGATGGTGAATCTTTGATGTGCCTTTTGTATTTTATGGAACTGGAACACTGCTACCAGTGCTTTTGGGTGAATGTCCCTCAACTACTTTTCAGGATTCCCTTGTTAAATTGTTCTAAAACAATCAGAGTATGGCAGATGTCAAGTGTAGCTAATGCAGAGACATTAGCTTCTCTAAGAAACAATTGTGTCTGTTCAGACCATGGAGCAGTCTAAGTGGCAGCATGAATTAACACCTTTGGAATTCTCCAACAGTTCCATGTTTGTCACAAGTCTTTGGTCAGATGGTTCTTTCAATGTACTGACATCCACCTCAGAGTCAGCCCTTTCACATGATAAACCATCATATGAAGGTGTTCTTTGGACTTCTAGACTTGATTTTGTTTCAGATGTGTAGTCTGAAACCAGAAACTGATTTCTTGTTTGCAGGCAGTTGGCCTGCAAATTTTGCTTTGTCCAGCTATGCCTTCCTATGTATTTAAAGTAAGTGCTCTGTCAAATGCTGTGTGGAATTCAGAATGTAATTCCTGTTTTACTTTTGTGCTTTTCTACAGACAGTAACTTCATCCTTGCAAATGCTCAGGTGGCAAAGGGTTTCCCTATTGTTTACTGCTCGGATGGCTTCTGTGAGCTGGCTGGGTTTGCACGAACCGAAGTCATGCAGAAGAGCTGCAGCTGTAAATTCCTACTTGGTGCTGAAACAAATGAGCAGATGATACTTCAGATAGAGAAATCGTTGGAGGAAAAGGTAGAATTCAAAGGAGAAATAATGTTCTATAAGAAGAGTGGTAAGTCTTCCTTTCCTACTTTGTTAGTCCCAAAGAATGAAACCTGGCATCAATGAATAAAATATAGGGTATGGTTTGGTCCATCAGACCTATAAGAATAGATCTGAATAAAGATAACTGGGTGTGCATTGACACTGTGTTTATGATAATGTTACTGAATACTGAAGTATATGACAAGATACAAGTCTGCAGAGAAGAAATTCAGGGTGCTGAACTGCAGTATGAGGCACTATTGGCTGCACTATATTTTCTGCTTTTCTTTGTAAACTGAAGTTCCTACCTCTTAATGCTGAAATTTTCATTAACAAAATAATAAATATGCAAAGTGTGAGTGTCAGGAGGATGGAGCCAGGCTCTCCTCAGTGACCTCCAATGATAGGACAAGGGGCAATGCGTGCAAGCTGGATTATAGGAGGTTCCACAGAACTATGAGAAGAAACTTTGTCAGGGTAAAGGTGAGAGAAGTGTCCCAGGCTGCCCAGAGAAAGTGTGGGGTCTCCTTCTCTGGAGACATTCAAACCCTGCCTGGACACATTCCATTGTGACCTAATCTGGGTGTTCCAGCTCCAACAGGGGGATGGGACTAGAGGTCCCTTCCAACCCCTGTCATTCTGTGATACTGTGAATGATCACTACAAAGTAGACAGTGACCCTGCAAAATCTCCAGTCCCATCAATAGTAAGCTCAGAGCTTTGAATGATCCAAATTGTCTCATTCTCCTCCTCAGCCACTATGTATTAATATATCATTTTCATAAAAATTATTAAGTACTTTAAGAGAAATGAATATTTAAGTCTATATTGTCACCTAATTACACAGCATTACATAACTCCATAGAATTAAGTACAGTCTATATATAGGAGCCCTCACATGTGCTTATTGATCCATGGGCTCAGTGGATCCATGACTGTCTGTCAAGTATCATGTGTTTTATGATATGGCTAGAATTTCCAAGATTATATTTGGCCATATGTTTTCCTCATAGATCCTACTTATGTCTTCACTTCTGAAACATTTTCTCAACTATCATTACTGTTATATGAAATAATTAAAAGAATTATTTTCTAGAAGTCATGACTACATATTGACAAGAAGATGGTCAGGTATTTAGTGTCTTAGGAGAAGGCAATTTTACTTTCCCCAATTTATAGGCAGAAATGCTGCGTGGCTGCTATTTTTCACAATGTGAATTTTTGAAGTTATTGGGAAGGTGCTGCTCAATGCTTCCTCGTCATGTTTTGGGGGGTTTAGGCCAAAGGTGGGGTGGATGGAGAGAACTGATGTTTTTTAACAATTAGAAAGGAACTCCCGTAGTTCCTTGAACTTCTGCTTCAGGAAAGATATCAAAGCAAATGGTTTCAACCTTGTGAGTAATGTCTGAACACAGTAAAAAGTTATCTCAATGCTGAAGGGTAAGAACTGCCTTCCTCCAGAATTTTGTGTTGATGTGTGGTCACAGGGAGGAAAGGTTTCAATGTGTGCAAATGAAAGAAGTGAAGCCAACAGTCTTGGTCCCAAATGACAGATTGTGATGAAGAGGTGCCTCAGACCTGTAATAGAGACGATTAATGCTGGCAGAAAGAGATTTCATTTCAGTTTGCTTATCTGCAAACTAGCTGAACAGCAGGTAAGCAGGTGAAGAGAAATTGTTTAGGATAAAAGAATTCCCATAATGCATCCTACCTGCATCCCTTTGTAGAATTTTACAGGAGGCCATTCCAAGCCATTGTCTGAGAACAAATAAATTTCCCAGACTGCCTATTATGTTTTTTTCATTTTCATGCATTTGTGTACTGCTGGGAACCAGGAATGAATAGGTATTAAAATAACATCAGACAGTTCTTGAATGAAAGAGAAATTTATCTGAATAATCTTATTTTTTTTCTACTGAGATGCCAAGTGCAAACATCAAATTTGGTAAATCATCCATTTGAGTCAAATGTTTTGAGTTTTGGGTGTTTTTTTCAGAAGCAAAATTGAACTTCTGACTAGACCAGGTTGGAAAAATGCCTCATCCAGCCTGGCCTTAAACACCTCCAGGGGTTGAGGGGGCAACCACAACCTCTCTGGGCAACCTGTTCTAGTGTCTCACCACACTCACAGCAAAGAATTTCTTTCTTGTCTTCAGCACGAATCTCTCCTCTTCCAATTTGCATCCATTGCTCCTAGTCCTGACATCAAGTATCCCATTAAAAAGTCCTACCCCAGCCTTTCTGTAGCCCCCTTCAGGTATTGAGGAGCTACTATGAGGTCCCTCCTGAGCCTTCTCTTCTCTAGGCTGAACAACCCCAACTCCATCAGCCTGCCCTCATAAGGCAGTTGTTCCAGTCCTCTCATCATCTTTATGGCCCTTCTCTGGACCCACTCCAACAGCTCAATGTCCTTCTTATGTTGAGGGCTCCAGAACTGGATGAGATATTTATATTCTCTCTCTTTTAATTTTTATGAGTTAATATGATTAAATCAAGTTGTTTCAGTTCTCTTAATAATTCTAGGTAAGAGAATATGTATATTGGTAATTCTTTATCCTTATCCAGAAGATCAGGACCAAGACATTAATTCACATGGGCAAGGTATGAATGGAGAAGTGTAAGTTAGAGCCTCTTCCTGAGTTACTGGGTACCGTGAGGTAAAAGGCCATTTGAAATCTGGGTGTTTTTACATGAGCAGCCACAGGCAAGAGAAAAAAACCCGAAGCCATGAGACATCATCTGTAGTTTCTGCCATGGTTGTAACTGAATAATGTGGCCACAGGAAAAGAAAGGCTCTATTACATTATTTGAAGGTAATGTGTGACTTGCATGCAGCACACAAAGAAAGCTTTTTGTGGATGAGCCTAATGCTATTTAATATCACAAAAGTTAATTAATACAAAAGTAATGTCACTTAAAGTGAAAGACAATTAGGTTTTCTTAAAGCTTTTCTTGAAGCTTTTCTCCTCTCCTAAATGTGTTTGGCTCTCTGCAGAAATTTTATCCCTTTTTTTAAAAAAAGAAGTATAAAAATCTACTTTTTATGATTGTCTGAAAATATCCTGTGGCATTTTTGAAACATGGGCATTGGTGGTACCTTTTTAACATGAACTGACACTTTGCTTTAACAGTCTCCTGAAATCCACCTTGTCTTTGAGAAATGTTCATCCTGGCAGATAGAGAAGAGGCATTTATTAGAATTTTCTAATTGTATTTAGAAAAAAAGAGAAAAAATCCATTCTGAGACATCAGTGTTCTAGTCTAGCTACTAATGTGGAGGATGCCCCTGGACGAGTTTCTTGGCAGGACAGGTCACAGCAACATGGCTTTGCTGCTCTGCCTTAAAAACATGGCCCAAAAAGATTTTTAACTCCCTACTGGAAGCTGAAAAGCTTTTATGGTTGATTTGCTCACATTATCTGAATTACAGTACAAAATAAAAGAGGAGGTGAATAAAAAGAGTAAACAAGACTGAAAAATTAATCTGATGTATCTAATATCTAATTACAATTGCATGAGTCATAAACAATAGGTTTTATCTTCATAAAAGCATCCTTTTTTGCTATTTTTCTCTTTTGCTCCCTTCCACACAGCACAGTAGGCATAAGGAAGTTTCACTGTTCTTGAAGATGTCTTCATCTTAAAAAGCAACAGAGTTGTGGATTATACCAAGGAATGGGGTACAAGAGGCTCTTTTTCATTTATCACTCTGGCAGTCAAGGTCAGAAAGTTCCTCATTTACCCTCCAAGGGATGGAAGCAGAAAAACACAGAGGGTCCCACCTGCAGGGAGGGAGCAGGCAGGGCAGGTGATCCAAAATTGGCCAAGAGGAGTGTTCCATCCCACCTGCCCCATACTCAGTATAAAAGCTGAGGGATCAAAGGGTCAGCTCTTTCTTCAATAGTGAATATCTGGGAAAGACTCTGTCTGTCCATCTGCCTTTGATCCCAGTCTAAGCTCTCCTGACTCCTGGACAGTCCAAGATCTCCTTCCCCAAGTCTGATGGGGAAGTGATCCTCATCCTGGCCACTTGATACAGTTTTGTATACATTGTATACCTTTTTGTCTTTCCCTTTTCATTTTATTTATTACTTCATTATTTATTCAAGTAGTTCAGAGTTATTTTAAACTCATAAATCTTATTCCTTCCTCTCCTCTCTTCTGAGAGAGTAGGGTGGGTCATCTGTCATTCAGAGTGATCTTTTGGTCTTAACCTAGCACACCTCCATTTCACACAAGACAGAGTTTTTTCACTTTTTTTCTCTCCAAATCTTCATTTAACTTGGCCCATTCAATCTGATGAGAAGTCATGTGTAGACTTGAATCATGTAGTTGTTTCAGAGACACTGGAAGAGGAATATAGGACAGACCTCTGTTCCTTGGGATAGCCCCTGCTATTTTGGTCAACAGAACCCTGTGAGGAGATAAAAGGAGGGGATGAACTCCTTTTACAATGAAAAAAAAAAAAGGCAGTAGAGTCCCCCATGTGCAATGTGAGCTTAAAACATCTGGTATCTTTTGCTATAATTTTATGAGACTTCAACAAAGACTGCTGCCTGCTGACTTACTGACTGACACTGCTGATGTTTTGTTCTCCTGGCACTTATGGTGACATGGGCTAATAGCTTCTTTCAGTAGCTACATGCTTTATTTAAAGTATAATTCGCTGAGAAAAGATTTATTCTCCTAGAAGCTCATTGATAAATAAAGAAATCCGTCTGAGCTTTTCCTGCTGCTTGCTGCAGTGCTACAGAGTGATGGACCCTGTCTTTACAGATGGTGACAGATTAGTGTTTCCACACAGGCACCCTGGGTTTGCAGCTGTGTTTCATGCAAATGGCTCTTAGTGCTGCTGAATATTAAGATATATGCCATTACACTGCTTTTTATGCATTCATTTCTAGGAAGACATGGAGGTATTTATTTTGTAAAGGGATGTTTGTACTACAAGGCCTGCAAAGTCCTGCTTCGGAGGTGGGGCAGCGCCAAACACAGATACAGGCTGGGAGGAAATTGGCTTGAGTTCATCCCTGAAGAGAAGGATTTGGGGATGTCACTGGATGAAAAACTCACCATGAGCCAGCAGCGTGTGCTTGCACACAGAACCCAGTCCTGGGCTGCATCATGAGAAGTGTGGCCAGCAGGACAAGGAAGGTGAATTTGCCCAGAGAGGTTGAGGATGCCCCCTCTCTGGAGATGTTTAAGGCCAGGCTGGATGAGACACTGAACAACCTGATCAGGTGGGTGGTGTAGCTGCCCCTGACAAAATGGCTGGAACTAGATGATCTTCAATGTTCCTTCCAATCCAAACCATTCTATGATTCATCAGGCTTCTCACCCTTCAAATGTTCTCAAAATTTTCCCATCACAGTGAGGCTGCTGATAGGCTGCCTTTTATTTTTGAGCATTCAATCAACCTTTAGTTCAAAGGTGACTTGTGTCCTTATGCTTCAGCATGAGTGAGGCTGTTCTTTGGAGAAAAAAAACATCTAAGTACCATTTCTCCTGATGAGTAGCTGGCTCCCTTCCACTGACACTTCTGTATTTTGTTTGTGTTCCCCAAATCCATGTGCTGGATCAATGTACAGACTAATTGCTACTGCCTATGCCAGCCATTGCAATGAGTTTTTGTATTTGCTCCATAGTTTTTTTGAAAATCAGCAAGAGGCTCATATTAGCACTGTCTGTTGACTCCTCTCTCCATGCTGGCTCAGGAATTGCAAAAGCAGCCTGATTTTATAAAGTAGTTAAGTAATTAAAAGGTTAACACCTACCACTTTCTAACTGGCAGGATTACTTTAATTCTTTTCAGTGGGCAGGCTCAGAGTCTGTTTACAGCAGGCACTCATGTGGATTAAAGTGGTGAACTGGGAAGTTTAATCTTCTCTACAGAGTTATGTAATTGCTCAGCATGTGTTTCAAAACTGTGCAAAACTCCTGACAGGAGAGTGATATCAATCCAGTTTCATGACTCAACCCTTTCTGAGATCACAGCTTTAGGCTGTTCCTTTTGGAAAAGTGAAAATGGAGAGCACCTTGAGTGTAGGTTAAAGTTACTGAGTCCTGGGCTCAACAGGAAATCCTCAAACTAGCTTAAAACTATTGATGATCCATAGAATGGTTTGGGTTGGAAGGGATCTTAAAGATCATCTAGTTCCAAAGCCCCTGACATGGGCAGGGACACCTCCCACTAGATCAGGTTGCTCAGTGCCTCACCCAGCCTGGCATTAAAGACCTCCAGAGAGGGAGCATCCACAGTCTCTCTGGGCAATCTATTCCAGTGTCTCATCACCGTTGCCATAAGGAATTTCTTTCTTATCTTCAGCCTGATTCTCCCCTCTTACCATTTGCATCCTGCCATCCTGGGCTCTGTTAAAAAGTCCTGCCTCAGCCTTCCTGTAGCCCCCTTCAGTTATTGGTAAGTCACTATGAGGTCCCCCCTGAGGCTTCTCTTCTCCAGGCTGATCAACCCCAACTCCTTCAGCCTCTCCTCACAAGGGAGGTGCTCCAGCCCTCTTGTCATCTTCATGACCCTCCTTTGGGCCCACTCCAACAGCTCAGTGTCCTTCTTATGTTGAGGACTCCCGAACTGGACACAGTAATTCCAGGTGGTTCCTCACCAGAGCCCAGCAGAGGAGCAAATTCACCTTCCTTGTCCTGTTGGTCACACTTCTCTTGATGCACACCAGGACTGGGTTGGCTTCAGGACTGCAAGCACACACTTGCGGCTCATGTTTCATCCATTGACATCCCCAGATCTTTCTCTTCAGGGCTGCACTCAAGCCACTGACACCCAGCCTGTATCTGTGCGTGGGGTTGCCCCAGGCCAGGTTCAGGACCTTGCACTTTGCCTTGTTGAACTTCATGATGTTGCGTGGGCTCACATCTCAAGCCTGTTGATAGGTAGAAACTGTTCAGATACTGATATTCCCATTAAGCCAAACACTTCTCTGTCTTAACTGTGAAGAAAAAATCGGAGGGGGAAAAGTAGTATCAGTATCTATGATGGAACTTTGCAATATAAGGATGCAGCTTAGGATAAGAATCCACTCTTCCTTCATATGATGCCTATTGAAATCTGTATGAACAAGGCTGTGGCTGTGACCAGCACCTCACCTGTACTAGGAGACCTCCCTTTCAGCAGATTCTAAACCTTCTGCTTCCAAGGGCTTCAACTTGCAAAGATACCAGACCAAGGTCATAGAAACATCTTGCACAAAGACATATTTTTTTGTAGTCCTATCACTTGTTATTCAAAATTGAAAAAGCAGAAAAGTTTCTTGGAAGTGTAGTTACCTGGTTTGGTACTGCCATGTTTTTTTTCTTCATCTTTAAAGCTTTTTTTTAAGCAAATATAATAATGAGCTTAAAAGCACAATATTGTCATCTGCAAACATGGATAGACCTGGGTGTGTAGCTCAGTTGGGAGATTATCAGACTCCTAATCTGAGGGTCAAGGGTTCAAGTCCCTGTCCAGGTATGAAGATTGTCAGAGTTGGGCTGATGATTGGACTCCATGATCTGAAAGGTCCCTTCCAACCTAGATGATTATGAGATTATGAAATTATATTTAGGTGATTGTAGACTACATCTCTTCCTGGTGTCAAGATATCGAATAGTAATTCAAAAAGATTTGGTAGCTTCTAGGGAAAAAAAATGGTAGGAAATTAATTTTCTTTTTCATACAAGTATATATGCAAATATATATATGCATACACATATACATGTGCATGAGAGATCATCCTGGCTTAAGGATTTATTTGCCAAGGGAATAAAGTACATCCCTCAATAGACTAAGAAGTCATATTTACTGCTGTGATTACCTGTACGTGTTGAATTAATCTCCCTGAAAATCCAAAAGGACTGTAGGCAGTAAGCACAGTTGTAACAGATTGCAAAAATACAGTAACCAGGAGCAATTTAGAGATTACTCAATTCAAAGCAATTAAAAAAAGAAGAAAAAAACCAAGCAGAATTCAAGTGAAGAAAGTAGAGACTAGAATGCTTGGGTAGGATTGATCCTGACTATTTCTGAAGGATTCCATACAGAGACATATATAAAGCAGTGTTTTGTTTGGGGTTTTGTGGTTTCTTTTTTTTTCTCATTTTAACTATAGATGTTGGATATTTGACTATATAAATAGGCTACCTCAATTAGTACCTTCCCAGGAGTTAGCTGACAAGTGCTGAGTGCCTTGTAATAGTGTGACTGTGACAGAGTAATGAACTTTGGGGATGGAGGGAAAGTGAGCTGCAGGCTGCTAATATTAATGAAACTGCCCTGAGGCATTTTGCATTTAAGCAGAATGTGTTCCACTGGCTTCACTGAATTTTTAGATTATCCTTTGTGTTTTGCTAATTGTTATAGATGTAACCTGGTAAACATATTACATCAGGGAAACTACTTGAAAGTAGTTTTCTAATCAGAATGGAGATAGGAAAAGGAAATTAGAGAGGTCAAAAACTAAGTAGTACACATAAGGATAATGAGTGTCACATGGCTTTGACAGGCTCTGCTTGGCTTCTCTGCTTTCACTCAATGAAAACTGGAGAGTAACTAGAGGATTTTCAAATGAAGTTTCATTAAGTAGGAAAGATAGCAGGGTTATAGAAAGAGACAGGAAAGCTGAGTAAACAGATTTGAAATGCAGATGTGGTGGAGTCCATTAATCATTTTGCATGTACATGCACACTGCTGGCTCTATAAGCTGTTGCAGACACAAAAAAAAATGTAAAGAACACTAAGGTTGGAAAAGTGGCACACTCAAACTAGGAGCTGTCTTATCAGAGGCAGTCTGTGTCTACATAGTAATAAGTGGAGATTTTGAGGTGTTGAGTTGAACCTCTCTCTGCTTAAGAGTGGCAGGTTTCAGGAGAGGAAAGGATAGGAGATTGCTGAAAAGTGTCTCCTTGTAGAACATCCTTTCCCTCTGTCCATCAGGGCAGTGACAGCAGAAGAAGTCAGACAAAGTGGGCAATGTGATGTGTGAGTGGCCCAGTTACCTGGAAATGGAGGGAGCAGAACACAGGGGCATGGAAAAAAGGGTGAAAAATACAGGGAGTGGAGAATTGCACATTCTGTGATGAAATGTGGCAGACTGGAACAATTCCACAAAGTTCTCCACAGCCTATGCAGGAGGGTGCAGGGTTACTTTGAATGCAAGTTTATAAATCCATTCCATAGCATAAACACTCACCTACTCGTTCTTGGAACCATAGAATCATAGAATAGTTTGGGTTGGAAGGGACCTTAAGGATCATCTAGTTCCAACCACTCTGACATGGGCAGAGACACCTCCCACTAGACCAGTCTGTTCAATGCCTCATCCAGCCTGACATTAAACACTTCCAGGGAGGGGGTATCCACAACCTCTCTGGGCAACCTGTTCCAGTGTCTCACCACAGTCACCATAAGGAATTTCTTTCTTTTCTCCAGCCTGAAACTCCCCTCCTCCAGTTTACATCCATTATTCCTAGTTCTTCATACTGAAATGGAATTTTTGCTATGTTATTATGGTGTCTTGACTCTCAATCTTTATCTACCACATTCTTGGGATACTGCTGTATTTTAGTTTAAGACATTCTGAAAGGCTTTATATCAGCCACTAAAACTTGTAGGGAGAGTTACTTGCAGAATACAAGAATAATCTGCTAATGATAAAGAACTTGGGTATACAAGTTGTTGAGCCTTCTCTATGACTCCAATAAAAGTGTTAGCATGACCTTAAATGTTAGTTATCTGATAGCTATATATCTGGTGTAGGTTCTTTTTACTTTTCTTGCAATTATCATCAGACCAGACAGTCACTGGGGATGTACCAAACAGGCTTTCATCTAAAGTAGCAGAATTCAAGGAAAAAATTGGTAGATTTTGTTAATATATACATGTGACTTCAGCAGAGATGATGGAGAAGAATTAGGTACTTATTTGCTTGAGGCAGCAAAATCTCTCAGCAGCTGTATTAATTGGTCATCAGCAAAGATGTGATAATTACAAGAGAGAAAGAATTCTAGTTTTTCTTCCAGCTACATTCCTTTTCTGTTTAGTTCAGTTGTGTTATTTTTAAAGCATTGTTTTCTTCTTGGCACTTTATTCTCCTCAACAAAATGTTGACACCTTGTCAAAACTGCAGAACATTCAAAATCAAGCATTTCCAGTGACATTGGGAATCTTTGGATAAGCTAATGAAAGAACAGGTTTGGTTTCCCTGGGCAAAAATCTTTGGTGTTCCAACCTGTCAGTCTCAGAGTCCACACTTTCAGCAGTAGAAAAGTAGAAATGAGCAGGCTAAAACCACTCTGGCAATGATTTGCTAACAATTAGGAAGTCTGCAAATGAGACTGTGTTGTAATGCTGGAGGTTTAGCAATGATCTCACTACCTGCAGCAGCTAATTGTAAGAAAATATTTTTATCTTTTTCTTTCACATAAGGAATCTCTGGAAATAAGATTCTGTGTTGTAATTATTATTCTTTTTTGAAGGCTGAATTTGCATCTGCTTAAATGCACGTTTAGTTTACTAAGTCAGGTGATTAAACGTGTTGTGCCAGATTCAGGGTCTTATGAAGCCTAATTGTGCATTTTTATGCATATCTATATATATACATATATAAAATGATAATTACTTGAAGAGAGATTCTTTTGTTCCACAAGNAGAAATGAGCAGGCTAAAACCACTCTGGCAATGATTTGCTAACAATTAGGAAGTCTGCAAATGAGACTGTGTTGTAATGCTGGAGGTTTAGCAATGATCTCACTACCTGCAGCAGCTAATTGTAAGAAAATATTTTTATCTTTTTCTTTCACATAAGGAATCTCTGGAAATAAGATTCTGTGTTGTAATTATTATTCTTTTTTGAAGGCTGAATTTGCATCTGCTTAAATGCACGTTTAGTTTACTAAGTCAGGTGATTAAACGTGTTGTGCCAGATTCAGGGTCTTATGAAGCCTAATTGTGCATTTTTATGCATATCTATATATATACATATATAAAATGATAATTACTTGAAGAGAGATTCTTTTGTTCCACACGAGTTGTATATAGAATCATAGAATGGTTTGGGTTGGAAAGGACCTTAAGTATCATCTAGTTCTAACCCCCCTGCCACAGGCGGGGACAACTCCCACTACAACAGGTTGCTCAGTACCTCATCCATTCTGGCCTTAAACACCTCCAGAGAGGAAGTATCCACAAACGTCTCTGGGCAACCTGTTTAGTGTCTCACCACCCTCACTGTCTTTCCTATCTCCAGCCTGAATCTCCCCTCTTCCAATTTACATTCATTACTCCTAGTCCCGCCATCACATATCCCATTAAAAAGTCCTACCCCAGCCTTTCTGTAGCCCCCTTCAGGGGGCTCTGAGTCTTCTCCAGGCTCAACAACCCCAACTCCTTCAGCCTGTCCTCACAAGGGAGGTGCTCCAGCCCTCTCATCATCTTTGTGGCCTCCTCTGGACCTGCTCCAACAGCTCAATGTCCTTCTTATGTTGAGGGCTCTAATATGCAAAACGTACATACTTTTTTATTCAGGTACTTGATTTCTTAGAGTATAAAATATTTCATTTGGTTAGTCTTATGTGTTATGTGCTGATGCAGAGCTTCATGAAAGAGCCCTGCATCTTGTGGTCAGCAAGTTGAGAGTGATGATTCTGACACTGTCTTCCACTCCTGTGAGACCCCACCTGAAGTACCATGTCCAACTATAGGGCCCCCGACATAAGAAGTATATGGACCTGTTGGAATGGATCCAGAAGAGTGCCTTAAAAAGGATGAGAGGGCTAGAGCAGCTTCACTATGAAGACAGGCTGAGAGAGATGGGGTTGTTCAGCCTGGAGAAAAAATGGCTTGTATATGTCTAAATAATCTAAGTAATATCTAAAGTGTGACAACAGAAAAGATGTAGTAAATATAGTTTGCATCAGTGTCATTGGTTCTGAGTAACTTTTGGGAACATGTGGCTAAGAAGATAATGCAAAAATGCACACAATTTTGAGGAGAAGGATGAAGAATTTAATTATATTATTGAAGAATTATACAATAATCCTATTCCATGTCCATAATTATGATCTGTGATATTATGATCTGATTGGTGAGGATGAGAGAACAGTGGCACAGGCTGCCCAGAGAGGGTGTGGGAGACATTCAAAACCCCACCTGGTCACCTTACTGTGTGACCTCATCTGGGTATTCCAGGTCCAGCAGGGGAATGGGACTGGAGGGTCTCTCCAGGTCCTTTCCTATCTGTGACATTCTGGGACTCTGTGATTCTATGATCCCACTGCAATACTCAAATATCTACTACAGATAACTATTCTGAGTATTTCATTGAGAATTGTCTAGGGTGTGCAAGGCTAAAGAGTAAGTATCATTGTGTAATGAGTTTGCATCAATAGGGCTAATGATCTGAATCTGTTCCTCAGTTTAAATAGCCCTAATTTTCTGGTGGAAGGAATGCTTATTTCTGAAGGCTACTGTCATATTAATAGGAGGACTTTGTATAAAATCTTCCCTTTAAAATTCCTTGGTCTGTTGATCTTTGTTTTGATTTCAGTCTGGAGACACACTTTGAGCCGTTGGAGCAAGGAAAGGTAGAAAAGGTGGTTGAGAGAGTGACCAGAAGGGATTCTCTTTTTTATGTGAACTACAGCCTAATTACTTTGTGAAAAGATTATGCTTCATTTGATCTCTTTTCTGCTTCCTTATACAAGCCTTGAGGTTATTAAAATATATTTTGAACCTTCAGTTCATAATGCAAGATAAAGATTTGGCTCTTTTTCCAAGAAAGGTGGCCTAGAGCAATAAAGAGACTATGCATATAAATAAACCTCAAAAAGAAATGTATTTGATAGATGTGACTCCTGACAATACAGAAGACCTTTGAATGCACCATTTGGAGCAGGGAAGGAATTTCTGCCTCACAGATGAGTACACTCAAAAGAACTGTAACAAAAGAGGACACTACTTTTTTGATAAGGAGAAAGTTCTTATTTTATCTTAATAGAATTATATGATGTTGACTTTCAATAAAACCCATGTAGTCTATTGCTTTGGATCAGTGCATTTTCCCAAGTATGCTTCCCTGTGAAGGACAGCACACTTTTGTTCTTGACAGAGTGAAATTACATAGTGACCTAGTCCTGACCTAAACTGGATCATTCTTCTAGTCCCACAGAGCACTTCTTGTTAGTCTCGGGGTAATGGCAGGAAACTCTCAGAGTAATGGCAGGAAAATACAAGTCCAAACCAACAAGTAATGCCAAAACCAGCAGCTCTACCTTGCAAGACACTGGCCAGAACGTATTGGTTCTGTGTTTCTTTAGTGCTGCTTGAAATTTCTTATCCATTCTGCTTTGCTTAGCCAAAATGTGACTGGAAAATTTTTGTGCTTCCCAACACTCCCGGCTACATTTGACATGAGAGCTTATGCACACTGTATCTGCTGCAGACCTGAATTACATCACCAGGAGCATTTGTATTCATCCTAATAAGCCTTGATAATTCTCCATATTGTATCTAGCAGTGCTGTGTTTCCATGCTCCATGCTCACGTCCCACATTTTCCATGCACAGAGAGTGCACTTGGCTCTGGTGAGACCCCAGCTGGAGTTACTGTGTCCAGTTCTGGAGCCCTCAACGTAAGAAGGACATTGAGCTGTTGGAGCGGGTCCAGAGGAGGCCACAAAGATGAGTAAAGGGCTGGAGCACCTCCCTTGTGAGGACAGGCTGAAGGAGTTGGGGTTGTTCAACCTGGAGAAGAGAAGGCTCAGGGGGGACCTCATAGTAGTTTATCAGTTATCTGAAGAGGGCCTACAGAAAGGCTGGAGTAGGACTTTTTAATAGGATA